>JAANYP010000200.1:0-215906 GCA_020465985.1 Centrapalus pauciflorus
ATTTAGTGCCAATTATAGTTTTACCTTTAGGAGCAGGGACCAGCTTCCATACATTGTTTCTCTCAAACTGATTGAGCTCTTCTTGCATAGCAGTGATCCAATTGGCATCTTTTAATGCTTCATCAATCTTCTTTGGCTCCATCAGTGAAACAAAACTAGAGAACATACAAAAATTCCCTAAGCTGTCCCACCGTGTTTGTATCCCTTTGTTGATGTCACCAATTATTTGATCATTGGGGTGACACCTGATCCACTTAGGATCATTTTTCAATGATGATTCACCTGAGTTGTTAACATCTTCAGCGGGTCCTGTTGAACAGCTCTCAAGATTTTCAGACACACTGTTGTCTTGAGCCTGTTCACTTGTTGAACATGTCTGACCACTGTTGAACATATCAGCAGAGGAACTGGGAAAATCAGCATTGATAGGTTCTGGAAATGCAGTTGTAATTAAGTCAGTACATTTATTCACACAGGGTGTATTGACATAATCATCATCATGTCCATCATGATTAACAGGTTCCACACTAGGTGTAGTGGAAGCTTTTGAGTCCTCTTCATTGTTTGAATGCATCAGATCATCAAAGTTAAGTTCTCCTGAAGCTGAATCAGGAACAACTTTTGGTGGAGGCATTCCTTGACTCTTCAAAGGTGACATTGATAGATTCATCTATCCCTTTCTTTTGTTGTTTGTAATACTCTGCTATCGGCTTGGAGAATAGCAGAGTAGCCAACAACAACCTTCATCAGCTTTAGGTTCAAACTTTGACAGCTGGTCCTTTGATTCAGATGGAACAGGGGAAAATCAAACACATGGAAATAAACTGACATTTGGCTTCCTCCCTTTGACAGTCATAAGGAGTCTTGTTGAATCTTTTCACCACTACGGATCTGTTTTGGGGTGAAGCAGGGCATGTTTTAACAGCTTCAACCAAAATGATGAAGGTAACCTGATGCACACAGCAATGGTTTCTGGCAGCTTCAATGAGAGTTTCGGTTTCTCCTTTCAGCAACTCCATTTTGGTTGAGGAGTTCTACTGCTGAAAGTTTTGAGTGATTCCTTTCTCCTTCACAGAAGTCTTCAAGAGTACTGTTTCTGAACTTAGTACCATGAACTCACTTCTAAGCTGCTTTTAAACTTGGGTAGAGTTCAACAATTTCCAATCTTTTTGACAAATCCCCAATAAATCTCTTCTAGCAAGCCTCTTCCGTTGTTCTTTTAGAAAACGATCACCCATGTTTCCTGGAGAACTCATCAACCATTACAAACGAGTGTAATCTTCTTCCTCCTAAGCTTGGGACAATTTAACAGGTCCAAACAAGTCCATATGGATTAAGAAAGTGGAGTATCAATAGAGAAATTGTGTTTGGATTTAAAAGATGTTTTTCTCTGCTTGCCTTTTTCACAAGCTGTGCATAATCTATCTTTGGCAAAAGTCATAGAAGGCAAACCTGTCACCAACTCTTTCTTACAGAGTTTGTTGATGTTCTTGAAGTTCAGATGTGACAGTCTTCTATGCCATAACCAGTTTAGATCAGCGTTGGTTCTTGTGAGAAAACAGGTTTCAGTTGTGGGATCAGCAGAATGCATATCCACAACATATACACCTTTCTTTCGTTGAGCACACAGCACAACTTTGCCTTGGGAATCCAATATGTAACCCAGGTGCTCATCAAAGTTAACCTTGTATCCAGCATCACACAGTTGGCTTATGCTAACAAGGTTATGTTTTAGCCCAACCACATAGGCTACCCTTTTGAACACTGCAGCACCAGCTTTAAGAGTTCCATATCCCTCAGTGGATCCCTGCACATTGTCACCAAAGGTGACTTTTGGCCCTTTTTTTCAGGCTGAGTTCACTCAGCAATTCTTTACAACCTGTCATGTGCCTGAGCAGCCACTGTCCAAAGTACAAACCTGGGAAGGTTGTTTTCTCTTGCAAGTGATAGAGAATTATTAGTCATTTTTAGGGGAACTCCATCACAGAGATGAGTTCTCCTTACTTCATCACATTTGTGATGGACTTGAAATATCCCAACACTAATATTCGCTATTTGAATGGTAATCACGCTTGAATACCACTTCAGTGACTGTGACAATTTCCAACACTGCTTGTAACAGCTGTGGTGGAAACAGCAGAGTCAACAGGCCTCATGTCCTCAGATTCAGGACAATCCTTGGCCAGATGTGTCTTCTTCCCACATTTGTAACATTTTCTCTTTTTAGGGTTTTTGGAAGAAGATCTTTCAGAAACACATTCTGAGTTATTTTTGTTGATTCTTTCAGCAGTTTTAGTAGTTTTATTACTTTTTGTTGAATCAACAGCTTGAGTGGATAGTTCAATAGCCACAGCTTTGGCTGCCTCTTCTTTCCTCTTTTTAGGAGGACAGATGTCAAAGACAGGGAGCTTGATTGGCTTTTGAGCTTCCACAGATTTGGGAAACTTATTCCCAATTATCTTAGTTTGAGCAATGGCTTTCCCTTTGCCCCTACTGAATTGTGATTTATGCTGCCTATCAGCATATTCACTGTGTCTGGTTTTGAAAAACTTATTCTTATTTAAAATCAGTTTACCACTATGATTTAAAAACTTATTTGAAATCACAGCAGTTTTGTTTTCAACATGAGACTTACCCTTGTTGAAAACAGGTTGCTTACTTTTTGAAAACTTGTTTTCAAAGTGTTTAGCATCAAAAGGATTAACACGCTTTTTACCATCAGCTTTGGACTCAGAACCTGTTTTGTCAACAGGTTTAGTATGCCACAACTTCAGTTTGAACCCTGGTTTTCCTTTCTTTTGGCTTGTGTTGAACCAAGTAGAGCACTTAGCAGGCCTGACGTTGATGGAGAACAAAATTCTAACATCAGTTTTTGAACTAAAATTCACAACAAGCTGTCAGTGTTTTGCGGCCTGACACACCTATTTGTTGAGATAGTTTTTACGCATTCACATTTTGGAAATGAATGTGTTTGGAATTCACGCAAGAGTGGATAACATCTTCTTTTCAGATTCTTGGATCTCACGATGGAAGCTGCTGTGTCAGATCCCCTCCAAGATAGGCTTGGATTTGTGCAGGAATCTGTTGACTTATACAATGGCTGACTTTTTGTGCAGATTGGCACCAAGAGTCAACTATCTTTTGAAGCTTAGCATGCTTTATATCTGTTTCTCTCTTTTCTTCCAGTAATTTAGAGTTGATATGTTTTAATTCATCAAGCTCAGTTTCCAACTTATGGAAACTGTCCAGTTTACTAGATTTAGTTTTAAGATCAGTTTTAAGCTTAGAGATTTCAGATAGTAAAGCATCATGCTTCTCAACAGCAGCTTTTAGATCAACAAGCATATATTCAAACATTTTGACTTTTTCTTCAGAACTGTAATCCATAAAATTTTGTACCTTATACATCATAGTAGGATTCCAGTTCTCTAAGCTGCTGAAAGCTTCAGCTTCAGCCATATCCTGTTTGAAACTGCTTGTTGATGGGACATCAGTGTTGGCCATCAGACATTGATTGTCTTCTTCATCAGATGATGAATCAGATTCCTCCCAATCACAAGTCTCTGCCATAAGTCCCTTTTGGCGGTTGGAACCCACTGAGTTTTCCAACTTCCTCAGCTTAGCCATGGCCATAAGGTACTTAACCTTATAACCATCATCCTTGTTTGTCTTGTATGGTTTGGATGACTGACCAACAGCTTTTGACATACAGTCAGCAGCTATATGACCAGTTTTGCCACATTTGAAACACTCAGCCTTGGATTTATCAAATGTCTTCTTTTTGCCAGCACCTGAACTTCCTTGCAGCATGTTTCTTCCAAACCTTTTCTTGTTGAACCTTTTGACAAGCATAGCTATCATTTGCTCATCATCTTGTTCAGCAAGATCTGCTGTATCTTCTTCATCTGAAACCTCCTCCTTGTCATCATCCTGTTGATCAGGTTGAGTGAACACATCACTCAACTGATTTACAGGCTGTCTCACATTAGCCACAACGGCTGCACCTCTTTTGGACTTTTCCAAGGCATTTCTCTTTTGTTGCTTGATTGTTCATCATTCACAGTAAGGATCATACAGATTGACTAGTGTATTCCCATACTTCTGATAGTACCTGAGTTCCCTTCAGAATTGTTTGAGAAGTAGTTCCACTCTTCAAGGTAGAATGTCCAGAAGTTTATTCACTCAGGTGACGATGTCCTTAGTGATCCAACAGCTTTGAGATCATTCACTAGCAGATAAACCTGGTGTAAGGTTTTCCGTGAGAGTCTCCTTTGGTTTAGCAAAGAAAAGTTCATACTGTCTAACAGATGTTGATCCCCTGTTGTCTGTTGTGATTGTGGGTCCATCATAGACAGTACACAAAGTAATCCCACATTTTCTTTTGCTGTCTTTCATTTTTCTCAACCTGATTTGAACACACTCAACATCATCAGGAAGAGAAATGACCAGGTTGTTCCTGGCCTTTGCATCCAGAGCCACCAGTCTCTTGTCTTCATCAGACCATTGAGCTTTAGCTTTCTCAAAGGTCCTGATTTCAGGAGCAGCTCCTTCAACCACTGGAGTTATTGTAGTAACAGAGGTTGGCACATAGGGACCCTCCATCACTATCTCTGGTAGTTGCACATCCAGATTCTCTAAATAGAGCATCATTCTGCACTTCCAACCAGAGAAGTTTTGATGATTAAATTTTGGAGGTTTGCCCATAGAGCCATTGTCATAGTAAGAAGAATTTGCAGCACTGTTGTCCATGGAAAACTTGGGAGAATGAGAGATCTAGAATGACACACAATCTTATAACTGGCTCTGATACCAGGTTGTAACCCGGTCCGAAAGGTTCCCAAAAGTATATCGTTAATAAGTCTGCAGGGGCGGGGGTGGAAAGTAACACATTTAAAACTTCAACACTCTTATACCTAACCCCTCTTTTGTTCTCAGGTTGTCTGTATCACAATTTGTGTATATTACACACCCAGCTTGAATGCGGAGAATAGTTCAACTCGAGGGAAGATGACCGATACAACAGATGTTCACTAGTCTAAGCACAAAACTTCAACTAGAATACAATGAGAACACCCATACGAAGGGCACTCAACCCTGTGTTTACAACGACTTATAAAGGGCAGAAACCGCGATTGAGTAAAACAGCTTCGACACACAGATGCTGTTTACAAAGAAGGCTTGCGCATGCATAAAAATCACAACTCTTTGCACGTTCACTCTTGGTTTCAGCACTAGCTTTCTTCAATCCTCATTTCTGTCCTTAGAAGCTTCCTTTTATACTGCACCTCAGAGGATCTAAGAGAAACATCTTTATTGGACGGAATGAAACGAAATGAAAAAGGAGAAGTCTTGTTGAAAAGACAACATAACTTTTTCTGCACTTTTCTGAAAAGCAGACTTGTCTTCACATGTGCAGAACTTTTGTCTTTTCACTTTGTCTACTGTTGCATTGCCTTTAACTAATTTAGGAATGTCAACTTTGCGTCTTTCTTCCTTGTAAAGGCCTATTTTGATATAAGAAAAAGGTCTGTCACCCTTTTTCAAATAACCTTTTGTCTTCATGTTACAGAACAGCGTGGGCAGGCTGAGCAGTTCTGTTTTCTACTTTGTCTTCGACTTTGTAAACTGATCTTGTAGTCAAAAACAATACATGATGACTTGGAAACATATTCCATAAAGTGTTTAGCCTGTTCACAAAGAACAGGTTCTGTTCACAAAGAACAGAACACTTTAAAAGTGCCCAAGCTGCTCAACAGTGTAGAGTTGCGTAGACAGTTTATGTCCAGCCTGTTCAGCAGACAGAGCAGCTTGGACAAACTGTCTTAGTTGCAACACATGCAACATATAGAACAGCTTTAGACTGATATTGCAAATCATTTTCAGGCTTCAATAAGGCATATAACAGGCCTTAAATTCAACCTTCAAATGCATCAACAGGTTTGATTATCAATCTCCCCCTCAGATGTAGAACAGGTTTGACTGAGGCCTTTTTGTGCCTAACAAACATAATTAATTGATACGCTAGGGTTTGAAAATCCCTTCATTAATTGACCCATTTTCTTTCCTAATTCTGAAATCTTTGTTTTAACCTCACGTTTCCAGGCATTATCTATGCTCATAACTTGAAATCCTATACTATTTTCAGAACCAGCTTGGACTTTAAGACCTTTGCGGAGTTGATTTAGCAACTCCCAAGCTTCATCTTCTTCTTTACGTAAAATGTGCCTCCTATGGCAGCTATAATCATATTACGACTTTCTTGACTCACACCATCAAAAAATGTTTTGATAAACATCCATTTGGGTACCTCGTGGTGTGAACAAGCTCTCAATAATTCGTTCATACGATTGAACGCTTCATAGAATTGTTCGTCCGGTTTTTGTTTAAATCAGGTAATTTCCTTTCTTTTCTCGGTTGTCTTACTAAAGGGGTAATATTCATTAAGGAATTCTCGTTTCATTTGATCCCATGTTGTAATGCAATTGGTTGGTAAGGATACGAACCAATTCTTCACTTTCTCTTTTAACGAGAAAGGAAATAATTGAAGTTTTTAATCGTCGGTGGTTATACCTCGAACATGGTTGGCTTTACAAATAGTTGTGAACTCAGCTAGATGTTCATAGGGTTCCTCACTTGGCATCCCTCGAAAGATCAGAAGAATTTGGAATAATTGAGTACAAACTTCGGGTTCGTTTTCGTTTTCGGGATAACGAATTGGAGACGGGTCGGGCACATCACCTGGACGGTAATGTGACTCAACCGTACGTCTTGGTTGATTACCCATTCTAGCAGCTATGCGCTCGGGTTCTTCTTGATCACGATTTCGTGGCGAAATCGGAGGGCTTTCTAAATTTGGAATCTCTGAATCGGGAATTTCTAAATCAAGAATTTCTTCCTCTTGGGCGTTTAAATTCTCCGTGATTAATTGTTGATTTTGAATCCTTACAATCTTTCGATTCGATCTCGCTACTTTTTCGATCTCAGGTTCGAATTGTAGCGGCAATCCTTTAGCCGATCGACGTGTGTGCATACACTAAATTAAATACTAATTAAAGATTAAAAACTTAATTAACCTAATATTTTTGGTGGTAAAGTAGAGGACTACAATTACCTTTTTGAATTTTTTTAAAATTTTTTATTTGATTTTTTTAATAAATTTAATAATAAAATAAAGACTAAAAATAATCAAAGAAAGGAACTTAAACTTAATTACCTAAAACTAATGCAACAAACTAACTTTAAACCTACGCTACCGTTACACTTCCCGGCAACGGCGCCAAAACTCTGACGGGCCGTCGTTATGACCCGCAGACTTAGTCCTTAAATCCACTATTTAGCTAGAAAAGTAATGTCACACCCCGTACCCCGGTTGGCAACCAAGCGTGACGTCGCGGAAGCGTAACCATAATCATAACGAACGACCACTATATGGACGTTTTTCAAAAATACATTGATTTAACTTCAAATATAAATATTGTTTTACATAACCAAAATACAGCGTAAGTAGTTCTTAAAATACCAAGATGTAGATACACAATTTAGTTTATCAGGAAAAATGCAAATGAATCTCCGAGTTTGAAAACGATGCGACTCCAAAATGAACGGAAACCTTGGAATACTTCCGATAAATGTGCATGTCTCAAACACCTGAAAATATATGCTAAAATACGTCAACAAATTGTTGGTGAGCTCATAGGTTTACGCGAAAAGACCAGTTGTATGGACATTATCAGATGAGTTGAATTTATAAAATCATAAAATTTCGTGTATGTATTACATAAACCATCATGCAACCGAAGCTTAATTAAAATAAGTTTGCCCTGTGCAGTATTCCCATACGTAATATCGTGTGTTGAATATATATGCACTCGCTGTTAGCCGACCCGAACTAACCCGAATGGGGGACATGACTCCCAATAGATCTATCCACAATATATTCGCGCTTGCAAATAAATGCGATTAACGGTTCATTATTTGAGGGCTGATGGATCCAAACATGTAATACATATAAGAAATAAACAGTTTTGATGTCCATATGAAAACAGTGCATGTATTTCCACCCCAATAGATAGTGAAAATAGGGGCTATGAAGACTCACCGAGCTTGTGATGGCAAAATACGCGCAAAAATGCAAGTTTGCGTTGTTTGATGGGTGATGAAACCGGATGTGCTTCACCGAGTCCTAAATGATAATAAGGACTTAATATCTCTAATATATGATAATATGTATATTTATAGATTTTTATGTCTTAAATCACCCAACATTACAAGTTTATAAATAAAACCCACTTAAAACGTCAAGTTTATATATATATATATAATTTTCCAGGTTTTTCGGAGGTTTTTCGGCCTACTTTGAGGCTGTTTTTGACCAAGCTCCAAAATGTTTTAGGCTTTGGTTTTCTAGGACATTAAACTACTATATACAAAGGATTTTTAGAATCAAGAACAGCCATTTTTCGAGATGTTTAGGTTGGTGAAAAAGCTCGTTAAAAACCCTATGTTGGGCATTTTTGAGCTGTCATGACTTTCGGTTTCCCAAATAATTTCTGGAGGTCTTAAACTCCAAAATAAATTATGAAAACTTCCAGATCTATAGGTAAGACATAGATCTAACTTTTGTGACAAGAATCAACTCATTTCGTTAAGTTATGAATTAGTTATGATTTTTCAAAGTCGATATAAATTTTCTGCCGAGAATCCGCAGTTTATAAACTTGAAATAACTTATTATTCTTGTTGTTTATTCAAAGACTACTTGTATGAAAGTTATAAAAGTTATAAAACACATATATATCACTTGCTTTCATAATATTAACACTTTTATAATGTGTTCATATATTCATAAACACATTTAAAGAAACAACTTAAAAACAAAAACTAGAAATTTATAAACTTAAGTTTTTGTGAAACTTGTTGTTGTTGGTGATTATATATATTATGCAAGACTTATATAAACATAAATGTAAGATGAAATAAGTTAGTATTTACTTACTTTGAAGTGTTTAGAGTATGATTTTGAGTAGAAGTTGAAATCTTTGCAAGATATGCACCAAGAACACTTGAATGAAAAGGTTTGTGATGTGTGTGGGTGTGGATCCGGTTTTTAGAGAGGGAAAGAAGAGTTTTTGGTGTGGTGAAAATGAATGAAATGCCTCTTTATTTATAGAAGAGGAAAAGTGATGAAATGATGAAAAAGATATGGAGGTTGTGTGCACCTTTTAGCAAAATGATTATGTTTAAAGTAATATTAAAAAAATAGAAGTCAACCCCTAAAAACACATGCCTATAGCAAGCCATATACATGTATTATACATGTATTTTCATTTTTTTTTGTATAAAAGTATTTAGAAATGTATTCTTGTATTTTCCTTTTCCTTTTCCAGTTAAGTTAGGTGGCCGTTTGTTCAAAATTTCATAACATGTTTTGTTCAAAGATTTGACTGTAAGGACTCGGTTTAAAATATGGCACGCGGTATTCACTGCCTCCCCCCAAAACATGGTAGGAAGCTTTGAATCCGAAAGCATAGTCCTTGCAGCCTCAATCAATGTCCTATTTTTACGTTCGGCCACCCCATTTTGTTGAGGTTCATATGGTGCACTGAATTGATGCACTATGCCCTTTGATAGGCAATATACACCAATTACAGTGTTTTTGAACTCAGTTCCATTATCACTACGTATCCGTTTAACCCTTGTTCCGTAGGAATTCTCCACTTGGTCTAGGAACCCGATGAGCTTGGAAGCCGTCTCGTCCTTTGTACCTAAAAAGAAAACCCAAGAAAATCGTGAGTAATCGTCAGTGATAACTAAACAAAACCAACTACCTCCTATACTCCTTTTGTTGATTGGACCGAAAAGATCCATGTGCAACAAATCGAATGTTGAGGTTATGGAGTTCTGCATCTTGGACTTATGTGTCTTCTTATGTTGTTTGCCCTTCTTGCACGGTAGACACTTGTCCTCGAACTGAAAGCTCTTCATAGGCACACCTTGCACCAATCCATTCTTCGTTATGTAGTTCATCTTCCTTAGGTGCAAGTGAGCCATGCGTCTGTGCCACAGTACCGATTCCGTCTCCGAAGCTTTGGATAATAGACAGATTGGCCCCATCGAAGTCTCCGGCTTGTTCATATCCAGCATGTACAAGTCATTCTTCCTTGGTGCCCGCATCAATACCCATTCTTCAGGAATCTTGAATCCCGGTTTTAGCACTAACGCCTCAGTGTCCGTGAACAACACTGAGTTCTTCTTGTCACAGATTTGAGATACACTAATGAGATTGTGAACCAGTTTATCAACGTGATAAACTTGGTCCAACTTGATCGTCCCATTAGTGACCACTCCGGTACCCGTGATGTTTCCTCCTTTGTTACCGGCGAATGATACGAACCCCCGATTCGCACCCTTGAAGTCTGTAAGTAGACCTCTTTCCCCCGTCATGTGCCTGGAGCATCCACTGTCGACGAACCACTTGTTGTTTGGACCGGTGGTAATCTCCTGCACATGAAAGAAAATAGGTTAGTTATCACGGGGAACCCAAGCCATAACTGACTTGGTTATACCATTCTCGTCCACATACTTAAACTCTTTCAAATACCCATCTCCCTTTCAGGTGACTTGGGTAGTTGAGCAGGAGTTTGTTGTGGTGCCGAGTGATTTAAATTCACTCTTTGCCTTTGAGTAGGCATTTGTTGTGGAGCTCTAGAATAATTCCTATTATATTGCATTTCGGACTGTGATCCCTGAGCTCTTACCGGTGCGTACTGTCTAACTGGAGTATGAGACCTAACTGGAGTGTGTGACCTGCTAGGTGTTGTGCTCCTATAGACTTGTTGAGGTGCTGACCTAGATTGATTAACGACACGATTCGGTGAATTTGTCCTAACCACTTCCTTTGGTCCAACCTTTACCGGTGTTTGTTTCACAACTGGTTTTGGTGCGGCCTGCACAGTTTTCTCGGTACTCTGAGAACTACTAGTGCTCGCCACATTGGTTGAGGGCTAAACAGGTGTTGGGTTCACTGTCTTAGGTGTAACATCGGCTTTCCTAAGTGGGCAGTGAGAAGCAACATGCCCCTTTTCACGACATCTGAAGCAAGACATCTTATCTATGGACTTTTTGTGTGTTCCCTTAGACTTAGGTGTCTCACTAGTATCTTGGTCCTTTTGTACATCTATAGCGACTGGCTCATTGTCCTGATCAGCCCAATCAATTTTATGTTTTCCTGCAGGTGTTTCACTGGAGGAAGTCACAAATTTGACTTTCTTAACCTTGACAGTTGTGTCAGCCACCTTAGGTGTATTTTCTACTATAGGCTCAGATTTAGGTTCAGGTGTGTCCTCTAAGTCTACTGATTTGTCAGTTTTCTCATGAGGCTGAGGCACATAGTTTGCATTAAAAGGTGGAGGAATTTCATGAAATCCTAGACCTACGGGCTTTTTAGATTGTCTTTGGGCATCTAAAACTTTCCCTAGGTTTAGGCTTGAATTCCTAAACTTCTCTAGCTTACTGTTTGCCTCTGCTACCTTTACCTTTGTTTCAGCTAGCTCAATGTCTTTGTCTTTAAGGTTTTTGGTCAAGGCCTCTACATGCTCATACATAAGTTCTATTCTAACACACTGCTCACTCAGTTTGTCTTTCAGAACTATTACGTCTTGAGCATCAGCCTTAAGTTTTTCTTTAAGATCTTGCTTAATATCGTTCAGGCTAGCGTTTTCAATTTTTAAATTCTCATTTTGAGCAGTTATGGTTTTATGTGATTCTAAGACTAGATTTAACCTATCGTTAGAATTAACACACAACGCACATAATCACGAAAGAGAGAGTAAGTCAGACTAACCTTTGAGTTATCAGATTCCACGTTGGCCATCTGAGCAGCAAACTCCAGAACTGTCTGATCATTCGTCTTTTCCACCCACATCGGACTGTTTTCCCTTGTGGTCTGCTCTTCTCCTTCACACCCAGTCTCCGTGACTTCAGCCATAAAAGCCCGAGCATTTGATTCTGGATGTGAGCTCCAGTCATAAGTACCATCTAGCTGTCTGTCTGAAGTGACATTGGATAGTAGACCAGCTAGGTTGGCTTGACCGTTAGATGAACTTGGAAGGTATCGTTGTTGAGACTGATTCTGAAACTGTCCCTGATGCTGACTCTGCCCTTGGTACGTTTCTACCTTCGGCCTCTGACATTCTCTGGCGAAGTGTCCCAGACCTTGACAGTTGTAGCACTTTACCTTGGACTTATCAAATCCAATCCCCTTGTTGTTCATTCTCAAATTCCTCCCAGTTCTTTTGATGAATCTCTTAACCCGTTGGGTTACCATGGCCAGTTGCCATTTAAGATCCATTTCCTCAAGATCATCAGGGTCGACCTGATCGTAGTCTTCATCCCAGAGAGCAGGATCGTTTATCTTTCCCTGAACGCAGTTCCCATACGCGGCCACAAATGAAGCAAGCAGATTCAAATGTTCTTCCGCCGATTTTGTGCTCATGGGCATCTTAGAATAGCTCTGAGAAGTCGATGCCTGTTGTACTTGAGGCTGCGGTTCTTCCGATTTTCCTAATCCTAAGAACGCTCAATTCAATGTGTCATCAGTCTCTGCTGGTGACGACGTTTCTCCGGTGAAAAACGCTGTTGCAGTCTTCAGATCGGCGGTCGTTGAAGGTTTTGTTGACTTTCCAAAATACATTGCTGGATTCTGGACTTGTTCGTAATCAGTTTCGGCCTTCAGTAGCACGAAGTGATATGCCCGCAACGTTCCCACGATATCCTCCAGAGATTGGGTATAATACTTATCCTCATTTAGCTTTATCATTGCCACATACATAGCCCATTTGGCTGGTAAGGCATCAAGAAGCTTGTTGTTCTTGTCGGTGTCAGTATACTCAATCCCGTGACTTTCAAGTTCCGTCAACAGATGATAGAACCGGGTGATGATATCATCCAGCTGTTCATCCTTTAACGCCTTGAAAATCGCAAACTGTTGTTTCATCAGCTCTGTACGCTTTCTACGAACCCTAGGATTACCCTCACACCTCTTCTCTAGAGACTCCCTAAATTCCTTCGACGTTTTTTGAGTCCTAAATGTGTGTAGTATATCCTGAGGCAGCGCCATTCTAATTATCGAGAAAGCTTTGTTTTCGGCTTCATACAATTTCTTATCATCCTCCTTCATCATTTGGTATGATAAGACTTTCTGACAGCCTTCAACTTCAGAAACTGGTGGAATATATCCTTCGTCGATACACACCTACATGCGCATGTCATTAAAACGCACGAAATCGGTAAACCGATCTTTCCACCAGTAATAATCTTCGAGTTTCATCAGCTTAGGCGGAGCGTTTGCCTTCCCGACCTCGTGGTCCATTTCCAGGAATTTTTGAAGATTTGACATCTTTTCAAAAGTAATTGAATGTGTACTTAATTAATTTAATTCGAAACTAACTTAGGCTAACTCTTTCGAATCTAGATAGATTCGAATGTAATTTAGATTAAGTCTTTTGGGATTAAAGTCGATTAAGTGTTGAAATTTAATTAAACTCGAAATTATGTCAGATTCGAAAGTTCCTCAGATTCGAAGGTCAGAGCAAACTCGAAGACACAGCAGATTCGAAACCTATTCGATACTAGACCAAATTCGAATTAAACTCGAAAGTAAGTAGACTCGAGACCCTATTCGAATGTAGCACAAACTCGAATTAGATTCCAAACCCTCTGTATCAGACTCGAAAGGAGCGTATTTGGTTAGACTCGAGACTAAGTGTAACCCTAATTACCCCTAATAGATTCGAGCGCCGCAAACTTGAAAAACGGCTAACACTTTGATTTTTTTGACGTTTTGCAGATTAAATCAATATTTTTACAATGAAAAATATAGATTTCGATCAAAAACGTGAAAAACACAAAGTATTTCCCGGATTACTATTTGCTAAGCTCGACGAACACGAAAGACACGATTTTGAGAGAAAAACCGTCCAATAGCGTCAAGAAACCTAGAATGTATCCAGATGAACACGAAGAACACCAAGAACACTCCGTAGTCTCTGATACCACTTGTAAGGTCTACCACTACGAGATCTATCTAGACGCGGAACCAACAACGAGTGCGGAATCCTCGTTAACGGGTAGACGGAAACAACTCTCAATCACAGAAACACAGAGACTATCAGAGGCTGAATGAACGACACACGAACGATCCTACGAACTGATTCTCTCCGAAACGGCAGTAACACTGATGATAAACTCGAGATCGCCTTTTGCTTAATCACTCACGAATTCTGTAAAAAGTCCGATAATTAATCGAGTCTATCCCTAATTATAGAGGCTAATTCGAGTCTGTTATGGGCCAAACTCGAATCTGGCCCAAGGCCCATTCGAGTTGGTCCTCATAGACACTCTCAAATCTGCCTAGCTTCGAATCTAGGTCTACATTCGAATCTGACACAGATTCCTGAAAGTTTATCTTGTTTCCTCAGGGGTATTGTTACTTAAGAGTAGATGAGAGTATCTTTGCTTAAACTGGCCTTTGCATGCCCTAGTGAATTCTGGTTCATGTCTAGAATTTCATCTGACCTTAAGGATGGGTATACAACTGTGCTTCAATCCTTTGACCTTACGGTCCATTATTTCAACCGGCTCTTTGATGAAGCGAAGTTTATCAGTTAGTTGGATCTCTTCCAAGGGGGTAACAAGTGTCTCCTCTAACAAACACTTCTTCTTATTCGATGCATGGAAGGTATTGTGCATGCTGCTAAGCTCTGGTGGTAACTCTAAACGATAAGCTACGAGTCCAATTCCCTTTAAGACTTTGCATTGCCAATGTATCGAGGGTTTCGTTTTTCCTTATTTTCCTAATCGTATCACACCCTTCCATGGCGAGACTTTCATTGGTACTCGTTCTCCTAATTAGATCTCGAGGGATTATCTCCCTACATCTGCATAAGTTTCTGCCAATTGCAGGCAACTTTTAGTCAGTTCCGCATCTGTACTATCTTTTCGGTAGTTTCGTGAATGATCTTAACGCCAGTGATTTGGCCATTTCCCACTTCTTCCTGATAAATCGGTGATCGACACTTTTGCCCGTAGAGGGCCTCAAACGGAGCAGCTTCAATACTTGAGTGATAGCTATTGTAGTACGATAATTCCACTAAGGAAATCAAGTATCCATTACATAGGCTCTTAATGTGTGTTCTAGGGTTTCGATCGTTCTATTATTATGACCATCGGTCTGAGGGTGATATGTGGTACTTCATGTCTAAGTTTGTATCCCCAAAGCTTGCTGTAATAATTGCCAAAAACATAGATGTAGATCTGCTATCCATTTCTGAAATGATTATAATAGGCACTCCGTGTCCGGAGACGACTTACTTGAGGTACGTTTGGACTAGCTTATTCATCCTGATGTTCTTCTTGATTGGTAGGAACGCGCGGATTTTGTTAGGTGGTCGACTATTACCCAAATGGTTTCTGATGTTTTATCTTAACTTTGGAGCATGTTACGAATTTTCTGACAGATGTGGCAATGTCATTCTTCATGATAGGCCACCTGTATAGCTCCTTAAGGTCATGATACATTTTATCAGATCCGGGGTGAATGACATATCTTAATTTGTGTCCTTCATCCATAGCCAGCTTTCTTATTCCACCAAACAGAGTAATCAGATTCTATTCATGAAATATCGATTTTTATTAGCCCTTATCCTGAACTATTTATCCACTTGTACTCTTAACGGCTTAGCTCATTACTTTTCCTCAGGTGATAATGAATTTTCACGGTTGCAATTACTTACTAGTTCCATCCAACGGTATTACTTCGTATTCGACTCTTTCTGGTTCAAGATGTGTTGGAGGCTCTTATGGTCTGTGAATACAATACACTTCATACCGTACAACTAATGTCTCCAAGGATAAACACTACTGCTTCAAGATCCAGATCATGCATTGTGTAAATCACCTAGTGAACCTTAAGTTTTCAAAAAGCATAAGCTATGACCCTATCTTTCTATATCAACCCATTGTGTGAAGCGTCACAATAGTCAACAAATTTCTTGCTTCTCTTGGATAAAATAAGCGCACTGCGCAGTTTGTGCTTTAATAACTGATATGATGTCTCCTGATCCTCGCCCCAATCATACTTGATGTCTTTTCGGGTCAGTTCTGTTAGAGCTCCGGTGATCTTTGAGAAATTTTTGATAATTGCCTATAATAAGTGGCAAGTCTTAAGGACTGTCGTATCTCTATGGGTGTTCTAGGAGTTGACCAATTCTTGATAGCCTCGATCTTTGCGGGGTCGACTTGGATACTTTTACTATTGATCACGTGATCGAGAAATTTCACCTATCTTAGTCAAACTTAGAATGCTTGGCTTATAGTTGTTCCTTTTTCAACAACTCTAGAATTAGTCTTAAATGTTTGCTCGTGGTCCTCCTTGTTTTGTGAGTAGATTAAAAGTCATTCATGAATACAATCACGAATTTGCCTAGATAAGGTTTGCACACCCGATGAGGTCCATGAGTACCGTCGGGGGCACTGGTTAATCCAAACGTCATTAATAGGAATTTACGATGACCGAAACGGAATCTGAAAGCTGTCTTTGGAATACCTTTCCTGCGAACTCTAACCTGATGATAACTAGACCTTTGGTCGATCTTCGAATAGTAGCTTAATGCTTGGAGTTTGTCAAACAAGTCATCGATCCTTGGAAGTGGGTATTTGTTCTTTTAGCTTATTTAACTCTCGGTAATTGATGCACATCCCGAAAGTTTCATCCTTCTCCTTTATGAACAAAACTTGAGCTCCTCTAAAGCGAGGTACTCGGTTTGATAAACCTTTTATCTAAGAGCTCCTACAGTTGGTTGGACGATTCTTACACTATTGATGGGGCTAATCAGCATGGTGCTCGAGCCACTGGTACCGCACCTGATAGTAGGCCGATTTTTGAATTTGACTTGCCTCGATGTTGGGAGTTCAGGTAAGTGTTCTGGAAAAACTTTGGGATAACCGTAAATAATAGGAATAATTTCGAGCTGCTTTCCCATTGGCGCCCTCTCTATCAACACTTTAGGGTCCTAATGCTAGAGATGATGCTTACTTTGGTATTTCTTGCTTTGCCTTGGACAGTAAGGACCTTCTTACTGCTAAAGGTATATGAACTGTGTTCTTGATGCATACTATTTCCACACGATTTTTGGTAGCCAACATGCCTATGACCACGTAAACACTTCCCAGTTTGATGGGTATCTAGTCTGTTTCAAAGAGTCGGTCTACTAATTCTAAGGAGAATCCTCGACTTATATTATTTGTCTTAAGCGTCTCACTGTCATCAACCTCAATAGCATAAGTAGCACTTAATTGAATTTATCTGCTTAGTGAACTTAGTGGATATAAAGCTCCTATCAGCACCAGTATCAAATAGTAGAAATGCATAAGTGGTATCTAATGGGGTAAGAGGATAAGTCTACGGGTTTGAAATTTCTTAGGCAGATAGTCACAGCTTTATCTTTTCCTACGTAGAGTTGTAGTTAAAACGTAATTCCTCATAAAAGTTGTTGATACTTAATCTTTGTATATGATATGGTCAGAATTTTTTGATAAATTCTTTAGCCTTATTTACCCTAAGATATATCAGATAGTATAGCCTAGATAAATACTATAAATTGGTAGAAGGGTACTAAGTATGAGATGCCTCTGAGGTTTCCTCGTACTCCAGAGCGTTAAGTCGTTGGGTTAGTTCTACTCTACGGGCTTTGCGCTCTGCTAGGCGCCGTCACAATTTTTCTATTCCGTCTGGTTGAATCACTTGGGTATTCTGGTTGTCCCAAGGTATATTGAGGGTTTGTATTGCCTCCTACTTAGTCCTTGCAAAGATCTTACCGACCTCTTGGTGGATTTTGTTGAAATAGGAGGTCGTTTCTGGCGGCCCTTGCCACTAACAGGGGCATCGTTTGTTACATAGGTTTCTGGGTAAGTGTCGGCACTTGAGAGGAAGATGGTGTTCCGACTTCAAACTGTTTTTGGATCCCTTCCTCGTTTCTCCACTCTTGGAGAGTGTGAGGCATCCATCCCCACTGTCTTACGTTCGCCTATCGTTATAGTTGTCGGCTTGGCTGATGAGTAGGTACCGGGATAGACTCCCGTTGTGCTAGTCACACCTTTTTCCTAGGGGTGAACTTCCTTAATGGTCCATTGGGATGGCTTCTGAAATAGGGTGTAGGGTGGCATATGTGGTGGTGATGGTGGAGCAATTTGTGTTGCAGGGCCATAATTGCCCTCCTTGTGCTTTGACGAGTCCATTACATCGTCATTGATTTAGTCTGGGTGGGTTCCCGATCAAAAGTACACCTCAGTGTCACCTTGGCTTCTATGTTCCATGGGTGAGAATTCATCCTCTGAGTCAAAGAGGATAATAACCATATTGTTCGACATGTTATTGTCATCAGGGTCCATATATGTGTTCACAGTTCTTGAAGAAAGCTTAGTTTTGTAACAGTTATAGTCTTGGTACTAATGCAACGTAGTTCACTATAACTATGGCTCTGATACCAATCTGTCACACCCTGTACCCCGGTTTGCAACGAAGCGTGACGTCGCGGAAGCGTAACCATAATCATAACGAACGACCACTATATCGATGTTTTTCAAAAATACATTGAGTCAACTTCAAATATAAATATTGTTTTACATAACCAAAATACAGCGTAAGTAGTTCTTAAAATACCAAGATGTAGATACACAATTTAGTTTATCAGGAAAAATGCAAATGAATCTCCGAGTTTGAAAACGATGCGACTCCAAAATGAACGGAAGCCTTGGAATACTTCCGATAAATGTGCATGTCTCAAACACCTGAAAATACATGCTAAAATACGTCAACAAAGTTTTGGTGAGCTCATAGGTTTACGCGAAAAGACCAGTTGTATGGACATTATCAGATGAGTTGAATTTATAAAATCATAAATTCCGTATATGTATTATATAAACCATCATGCAACCGAAGTTTAATTAAAATGAGTTTGCCCTGTGCAGATTCCCATACGTAATACCATTTGTTGAATATTTATGCACTCGCCGTTAGCCTACCCGAAGTAACCCGAATGGGGGACATGACTCCCAATAGATCTATCCACAATATATTCACGCTTGCAAATAAATGCAATTAACGGTTCATGATTTGAGGGCTGATGGATCCAAACATGTAATACATATTAGAAATAAACAGTTTTGATGTCGATATGAAAACAGTGCATGTATTTCCACCCCAATAGATAGTGAAAATAGGGGCTATGAAGACTCACCGAGCTTGTGATGGCAAAATACGCGCAAAAATGCAAGTTTGCGTTGTTTGATGGGTGATTAAACCGGATGTGCTTAACCGAGTCCTAAATGATAATAAGGACTTAATATCTCTAATATATGATAATATGTATATTTATAGATTTTTATGTCTTAAATCACCCAACATTACAAGTTTATAAATAAAACAAACTTAAAACGTCAAGTTTATATATATATAATTTTCCAGCTTTTTCGGAGGTTTTTCGGCCTACTTTGAGGCTGTTTTTGACCAAGCTCCAAAATGTTTTAGGCTTTGGTTTTCTAGGACATTAAACTACTATATATAAAGGATCTTTAGAATCAAGAACGGCCATTATTCGAGATGTTTAGGTTGGTGAAAAAGCTCATTAAAAACCCTATGTTGGTCATTTTTGAGCTGTCAAACTTTCGGTTTCCCAAATAATTTCTGGAGGTCTTAAACTCCAAAATAAATTATGAAAACTTCCAGATCTATATTTAAGACATAGATCTAACGTTTGATATAAGAATCAACTCATTTCGTTAAGTTATGAATTAGTTATGATTTTTCAAAGTCGATATAAATTTTCTGCCGAAAATCCGCAGTTTATAAACTTGAAATAACTTATTATTCTTGTTGTTTATTCAAAGACTACTTGTATGAAAGTTATAAAAGTTATAAAACACATATATATCACTTGCTTTCATAATATTAACACTTTTATAATGTGTTCATATATTCATAAACACATTTAAAGAAACAACTTAAAAACAAAAACTAGAAATTTATAAACTTGAGTTTTTATGAAACTTGTTGTTGTTGGTGATTATATATATTATGAAAGACTTATATAAACATAAATGTAAGATGAAATAAGTTAGTATTTACTTACTTTGAAGTGTTTAGAGTATATTTTGAGTAGAAGTTGAAATCTTTGCAAGATATGCACCAAGAACACTTGAATTTCACCAAGAACACTTGAATGAAAAGGTTTGTGATGTGTGTTGGTGTGGATCCGGTTTTTAGAGAGGGAAAGAAGAGTTCTTAGTGTGGTGAAAATGAATGAAATGCATCTCTATTTATAGAAGAGAAAAAGTGATGAAATGATGAAAAAGAGATGGAGGTTGTGTGCACCTTTTAGCAAAATGATTATGTTTAAAGTAATATTAACAAAATAGAAGTCAACCCCTAAAAACACATGCCTACAGCCATATACATGTATTATACATGTTTTTTCATTTTTTTTTTTGTATAAAAGTATTTAGAAATGTATTCTTGTACTTCCCTTTTCTTGTAATTTCATAAATATTTTTTGGATGCATTGTTTTAATGAATTGTTTTAGTCTTGCATAATTAATGTTAAGTAATTGTATTAGTGTATGATTAGTGTCACTAATCATAATTTAATTATGTACTTAGTTGAATTAATCCCTCATATCGTAAATCGATCGGCTAATTGATTTCCCGATTCATCGCACCGATGAATTTGATTCTAATTGAGTTGAATTTTCTAATAAACCTTGTTAATCACTTGATTAATTTCTAATGACCACTGATTAGGTTATAATTGGCTATTAAATACAGAATAGGTCATTGTTGCTAACCTGGTTTAGTGCCAGATGTTACAGTCTCCCCTTGTTAAGGGAATTTCGTCCCGAAATTTTATCTTGTTTCCTCAGGGGTATTGTTACTTAAGAGTAGATGAGAGTATCTTTGCTTAAACTGGCCTTTGCACGCCCTAGTGATTTCTGGTTCATGTCTAGAATTCCATCTGACCTTGAGGATGGCTATACAACTGTGCTTCAATCCTTTGACCTTACGGTCCATGATTTCAACCGGCTCTTTGATGAAGCGAAGTTTATCAGTTAGTTGGATCTCTTCCAAGGGGGTGACAAGTGTCTCCTCTAACAAACACTTCTTCTTATTCGATGCATGGAAGGTATTGTGCATGCTGCTAAGCTCTGGTGGTAACTCTAAACGATAAGCTACGAGTCCAATTCCCTTTAAGACTTTGCATTGCCAATGTATCGAGGGTTTAGTTTTTCTTTATTTTCCTAATCGTATCACACCCTTCCATGGCGAGACTTTCATTGGTACTCGTTCTCCTAATTAGATCTCAAGGGATTTTCTCCCTACATCTGCATAACTTTCTGCCAATTGCGGGCAACTTTTAGTCAGTTCCGCATCTGTACTATCTTTTTGGTAGTTTCGTGAATGATCTTAACGCCAGTGATTTGGCCATTTCCCACTTCTTCCTGATAAATCGGTGATCGACACTTTTGCCCATAGAGGGCCTCAAACGGAGCAGCTTCAATACTTGAGTGATAGTTATTGTAGTACGATAATTCCACTAAGGAAATTGAGTATCCATTACATAGGCTCTTAATGTGTGTTCTAGGGTTTCGATCGTTCTATTATTCTGACCATCGGTCTGAGGGTGATATGTGGTACTTCATGTCTAAGTTTGTATCTGATCGGGTTATAATTTACCATGTTTATTAAGCGTAAAAGAGTTGTTTTTAATGCAAAAGTGTTATAGAATGTGCCGCTATTGAATAAATTCTGTGCCTATTCAGGGAAACAAAATCCGGTTTAAAATGATGAAAAAAGGACGAAATTTCAGAGCCAGGCGCAGAGAGGGGCGCAGCCCTGCGCCCAGACCGAGTGCTCGACAGAAGAAATTAATTCACAAAAATACGGATTTTACAGAGGGGCGCAGGGGGGGGCGCAGGCCTGCGCCTACGGCTGTGCCTAGCCCATTAAAATAATAGACGGCCGTTTTTAGGGTTTTTCCAGCTTTTCCTATAAATATCAAGTCATATTTCAAAGTTTATCATCGTTTTTTGGAGGAGAAGGCTAAGGAAAAGAACCCGGTTTGAGCGAAAACACGTACGAAGAACACACGAGTCAAGCTACGGCGATGGATCCACAACTCTTGAACGTTGCATCAACTATGTCCGGCTAAGCTCACTATAATCATTCTCGGAGGAAGCACATCGCTAAGTTTTATTTTATGAATGATTACTTTAAGTTTGCATGGTTTTTATTATTTATATTTTGATTGTAAACGAATGATTATTATTTTGTTGTTGCGTTTCGCAAGATAGTTCGTAGACATTTTATTATTCGTGCCGAGTTAATCATTTAATTAAGACGAGTAATCAAACGTGTCACGCGCTATGCCCAAGATCACGTAATGGTTTTAATAATAATTATAACAAAGATTATGTCTATGTAATCTTCAAATCGTTTTTATAAATTAAACACAAAGCGAGGTGTGGAATCCGGGAATGGTTATCTTCGTACTTTATTCAATCAAACAATCTTCTTAAGTTTTCTTTTTACAAATTTCGCAAGTAATTAGTTTTATAGATCAAAGCAATCATCTTTTTATAAACCACTCAATCTTTCGAAATTAATTATTTTACAATGCTAATCGCTTAAATACGTGCAATTAACCTCTCGCTCTCTGTGGATACGATCCCTACTTACCCTAGCTTCTAAGGTATTTAGTGGTTATTTTTGACGGGTTAACGACACTCGCATCAGTATCCAAAGCTTGCTGTAATAATTGCCAAAAACTTAGATGTAGATCTGCTATCCATTTCCGAAATGATTATAATAGGCACTCCGTGTCCAGAGACGACTTCCTTGAGGTACGTTTGGACGAGCTTATTCATCCTGATGTTCTTCTTGATTGGTAGGAACGCGCGGAATTTGTTAGGTGGTCGACTATTACCCAAATGGTTTCTGATGTTTTATCTTAACTTTGGAGCATGTTACGAATTTTCTGACAGATGTGGCAATGTCATTCTTCATGATAGGCCACACGTATAGTTCCTTAAGGTCATGATACATTTTATCGGATCCGGGGTGAACGACATATCTTAATTTGTGTCCTTCATCCATAGCCAGCTTTCTTATTCCACCAAACAGAGTAATCAGATTCTATTCATGAAATATCGATTTTTATTAGCCCTTATCCTAAACTATTTATCCACTTGTACTCTTAACGGCTTAGCTCATTAGTTTTCCTCAGGTGATAACGAATTTTCACGGTTGCAATTACTTATTAGTTCCATCCAACGGTACTACTTCGTATTCGACTCTTTCTGGTTCAAGATGTGTTGGAGGCTCTTATGGTCTGTGAATACAATACACTTCATACCGTACAACTAATGTCTCCAAGGATAAAGACTACTGCTTCAAGATCCAGATCATGCATTGTGTATATCACCTAGTGAACCTTAAGTTTTCATAAAGCATAAGCTATGACCCTATCTTTCTATATGAACCCATTGTGTGAAGCGTCACAGTAATCTACAAATTTCTTGCTTCTCTTGGATAAAATAAGCGCACTGCGCAGTTTGTGCTTTAATAACTGATACGATGTCTCCTGATTCTTTCCCCAATCATACTTAATGTCCTTTCGGGTCAGTTCTGTTAGAGCTCCAGTGATCTTTGAGAAATTTTTGATAATTGCCTATGATAAGTGGCTAGTCTTAAGGACTGTCGTATCTCTATGGGGGTTCTAAGAGTTGACTAATTTTTGATAGCCTCGATCTTTGCGGGGTCGACTTGGATCCTTTTACTATTGATGACGTGATCGAGAAATTTCACCTATCTTAGTCAAACTTAGAAAGCTTAGCTTATAGTTGTTCCTTCTTCAACAACTCTAGAATTAGTCTTAAATGTTTGCTCGTGGTCCTCCTTGTTTTGTGAGTAGATTAAAAGTCATTCATGAATACAATCACGAATTTGCCTAGATAAGGTTTGCACACCCGATGAGGTCCATGAGTACCGTCGGGGGCACTGGTTAATCCAAACGTCATTAATAGGAAATTACGATGACCGAAACGGAATCTGAAAGCTGTCTTTGGAATACCTTTCCTGCGAACTCTAACCTGATGATAACTAGACCTTAGGTCGATCTTCGAATAGAAGCTTAATGCTTGGAGTTTGTCAAACAAGTCATCGATCCTTGGAAGTGGGTATTTGTTCTTTTAGCTTATTTGACTCTCGGTAATTGATGCACATCCCGAAAGTTCCATCGTTCTCCTTTATGAACAAAACTGGAGCTCCTCCAAAGCGAGGAACTCGGTTTGATAAACCTTTTATCTAAGAGCTCCTACAGTTGGTTGGACGATTCTTACACTATTGATGGGGCTAATCGGCATGGTGCTCGAGCCACTGGTACCGAACCTGATAGTAGGCCGATTTTTGAATTTGACTTGCCTCGATGTTGGGAGTTCAGGTAAGTGTTTTGGAAAAACTTTGGGGTAACCGTAAATAATAAGAATATTTTCGAGCTGTTTTCCCTTTGGCTCCCTCTCTATCAACACTTTAGGGTCCTAATGCTAGAGATGATGCTTACTTTGGTATTTCTTGTTTTGCCTTGTACAGTAAGGACCTTCTTATTGGCTAAAGGTATATGAACTGTGTTCTTGTTGCATACTATTTCCACATGATTTTTGGTAGCCAATCCATGCCTATGACCACGTAAACACTTCTCAGTTTGATGGGTATCAAGTCTGTTTCAAAGAGTCGGCCTACTAATTCTAAGGAGCATCCTCGACTTATATTATTTGTCTTAAGAGTCTCACTGTCATCAACCTCAATAGCATAAGTAGCACTTAATGGAATTTATCTGCTTAGTGAACTTAGTGGATATAAAGCTCCTATCAGCACCAGTATCAAATAGTAGAAATGCATAAGTGGTATCTAATGGGGTAAGAGGATAAGTCTACGAGTTTGAAATTTCTTAGGCAGATAGTCGCAGCTTTATCTTTTCCTACGCAGAGTTCTAGTTAAAACTTAATTCCTCATTAAAAGTTCTTGATACTTAATCTTTGTAGATGATATGATCAGAATTTTCTGATAAATTCTTAAGCCTTATTTACCCTAAGATATATCAGATAGTATAGCCTAGATAAATACTATAAAATGGTAGAAGGGGACTAAGTATGAGATGCCTCTGGGGTTTCCTCGTACTCCAGAGCGTTAAGTCGTTGGGTTAGTTCTACTTTACGGGCTTTGCGCTCTGCTAGGCGCTGTCACAATTTGTCTATTCTGTCTTATTGAATCGCTTGGGTATTCTGGTTGTCCCAAGGTATATTGAGGGTTTGTATTGCCTCCTGCTTAATCCTTGCAAAAATCTTACCGACCTTTTGGTGGATTTTGTTGAACTTGGAGGTCGTTTCCGGCGGCCCTTGTCACTAACAGGGGCATCGTTTGTTACATAGGTTTCTGGGTAAGTGTCGGCACTTGAGAGGAAGATGGTGTTCCGACTTCAAACTGGTTTTGGATCCGTTCCTCATTTTTCCACTCTTGGAGAGTGTGAGGCATCCATTCCCACTGTCTTACGTTCGCCTATCGTTACAGTTGCGGGCTTGGCTGATGAGTAGGTACCGGGATAGACTCCCGTTGTGCTAGTCACACCCTTTTCCTAGGGGTGAACTTCCTTAATGGTCCATTGGGATGACATCTAAATAGGGTGTAGGGTGGCATATGTGGTGGATATGGTGGAGCAATTTGTGTTGCAGGGCGACAATTGCCCTCCTTGTGCTTTGACGAGTCCATTACATCGTCATTGATTTAGTCTGGGTGGGTTCCTGATCCAAAGTTTACCTCAGTGTCACCTTGGCTTCTATGTTCCATGGGTGAGAATTCATCCTCTGAGTCAAAGAGGATAATAACCATATTGTTCGACATGTTATTGTCATCATGGTCCATATATGTGTTCACAGTTCTTAAAGAAAGCTTAGTTTTGTAACAGTTATAGTCTAGGTACTAATGCAACCTAGTTCACTATAACTATGGCTCTGATACCAATCTGTCACACCCCATACCCCGGTTGGCAATGAAGCATGACGTCGCGGAAGCGTAACCATAATCATATGAGTTGAATTTATAAATTCGTAAATTCTGTGTACGTATTACATAAACCATCATGCAACCGAAGCTTAATTAAAATGTGTTTGCCCTGTGCTGTAATCCCATACGTAATACCGTGTGTTGAATACATATGCACTCGCAGTTAGCCGACCCGAACTAACCCGAATGGGGGACATGACTCCCAATAGATCTATCCACAATATATTCGCGCTTGCAAATAAATGCAATTAACGGTTCATGATTTGAGGGCTGATGGATCCAAACATGTAATACATATAAGAAATAAACAGTTTTGATGTCCATATGAAGACAGTGCATGTATTTCCACCCCAATAGATAGTGAAAATAGGGGCTATGAAGACTCACCGAGCTTGTGATGGCAAAATACGCGCAAAAATGCAAGTTTGCGTTGTTTGATGGGTGATGAAACCGGATGTGCTTAACCGAGTCCTAAATGATAATAAGGACTTAATATCTCTTATATATGATAATATGTATATTTATAGATTTTTATGTCTTAAATCACCCAACATTACAAGTTTATAAATAAAATCCACTTAAAACGTCAAGTTTATATATATATATATATATATATATATATATATATATATATATATATATATATATATATATATATATATATATATATATATATATATATATATATATAATTTTCCAGCTTTTTCGGAGGTTTTTCGGCCTACTTTGAGGCTGTTTTTGACCAAGCTCCAAAATGTTTTAGGCTTTGGTTTTCTAGGACATTAAACTACTATATACAAGGGATTTTTAGAATCAAAAACGGCCATTTTTCGAGATGTTTAGGTTGGTGAAAAAGCTCGTTAAAAACTCTATGTTGGCCATTTTTGAGCTGTCAAACTTTCGGTTTCCCAAATAATTTCTGGAGGTCTTAAACTCCAAACTAAATTATAAAAACTTCCAGATCTATAGCTAAGACATAGATCTAACTTTTGAGACAACAATCAACTCATTTCGTTAAGTTATGAATTAGTTATGATTTTACAAAGTCGATATAAATTTTCTGCCGAGAATCCACATTTATAAACTTGAAATAACTAATTATTCTTGTTGTTTATTCAAAGACTACTTGTATGAAAGTTATAAAAGTTATAAAACACATATATATCACTTGCTTTCATAACATTAACACTTTTATAATGTGTTCATATATTCATAAACACATTTAAAGAAACAACTTAAAAACAAAAACTAGAAATTTATAAACTTGAGTTTTTATGAAACTTGTCGTTGTTGATTATATATATTATGCAAGACTTATATAAACATAAATGTAAGATGAAATAAGTTAGTATTTACTTAATTTGAAGTGTTTAGAGTATGATTTTGAGTAGAAGTTGAAATCTTTGCAAGATATGCACCAAGAACACTTGAATTTCACCAAGAATACTTGAATTTCACCAAGAACACTTGAATGAAAAGGTTTGTGATGTGTGTGGGTGTGGATCCGGTTTTTAGAGAGGGAAAGAAGAGTTTTTGGTGTGGTGAATATGAATGAAATGTCTCTCTATTTATAGCAGAGAAAAAGTGATGAAATGATGAAAAAGAGATGGAGGTTGTGTGCACCTTTTAGCAAAATGATTATGTTTAAAGTAATATTAAAAAAATAGATGTCAACCCCTAAAAACACATGCCTATAGCAAGCCATATACATGTATTATACATGTATGTTCATTTTTTTTGTATAAAAGTATTTAGAAATGTATTCTTGTATTTCCCTTTTCTTGTAATTTCATAAATACTTTTGGATGCATTGTTTTAATGAATTGTTTTAGTCTTGCATAATTAATGTTAAGTAATTGTATTAGTGTATGATTAGTGTCACTAATCATAATTTAATTATGTACTTAGTTGAATTAATCCCTCATATCGTAAATCGATCGGATTAATTGATTTCCCGATTCATCGCACCGATGAATTTGATTCTAATTGAGTTGAATTTTCTAATAAACCTTGTTAATCACTTGATTAATTTCTAATGACCACTTATTAGGTTATAATTGGCTATTAAATAGAGATTAGGTCATTGTTGCTAACCTGGTTTAGTGTCGGATGTTACAAGTAAGGGTCGAATCCACAGGAAGTGTGGTCGTAATTAGGATTGAGTTATTAGCCTTATAAGTTTATTGAAAGCATTTAAATTGTGAATTTGTGGATTTGAATAATTTGTTTAGAGTAGTGAATTGCTATTGCTTTGTAACTAAAATTAAGGACGAAGTAACTAATGAAGAAGATAAACAATCAAGATACGAATAACCATTCACGGAATTACCACGGCATAAGTATTACTCACTATAATTTCATGCAACGATCACATAGACATAATCAATTGCGTGACTAAATTAATCAAACTTGTTTTAACCAATAACTCTCGGCATAGCGTATGCAACATAAACACCCGTCTTAATCCCTAAACTAATGGACTCGGCACGAATAATAACATCATGATAAACTATCTTGCTTTTACCAATCGCAACACATAATCATAATCATAGCCAAATGTTTATCATTTGTATACACATAATAGATCTCGCTTAATACGAATACATCAAGACATAGAAATTAAGGAAGAGTAAACTTAGACGTAAATCCTCCGCATATGGCTAATGGGATTAGCGCTCATCGTATGCTCGTCATATCTGAGCCATTGGGTAGCTTGCGAACCATCGTCTTCGTTCTCTTATCGTAGATCCACTCCGACAGGGCTTCGGCACACTTTCACACACGTCAGGACCTCTCCAAAGCTACCCCTTGCCTTGTATTTATAGGGAGGTCGAGATTAGGGTTCCACAGGCTGTAAAACGCATTTTTGCGACACACTAGCGCAGGCCAAGCGCAGGACTGCGCCCCCCTCTGCGCCTGGATGCGGCTTGGGTTTAGTTGGCGTGTGCTGGAACGTATCTAGATAGTTTAGGCGCTTTGTGGAGCGCAGGGTGGCGCAGGCCTGCGCCCCCCTCAGCCCGATTTGCTCTGAATTCTCTCGGATTGCTTCTTTTTATCATCTTAGCCCTCAAATACAAACTTGAAGTAATAATATGGATTTTAGAAAGTATCGGTGCTTAAAATGATCATAATATGACTCAGAAACCATATAAATTATAGACTTATCATGGAGCTAACGTATACTTCCATGTTCAATCAAAGAATGAAAATAATTAAACGATGGTTATAAATTTCTTCGAGTAAATATAATTTAGAAGATAAAAATGATTTGGAAATAGAGGTGTTAGTCAAATGTTTGGTCTTACCTTATTAACTTATAGAAGGTTAATTTCATTTAGCATAGAAATGTTACCTATTTCTTACATATTTAACTACTGCAAAAAGCTAGAAACCATTTTTAAGAAGAAGTAAACGACAAATTACAATTCAACATAGAAATTTATTTTTAAGTACTAAAAGAAGAGAGGTAAGCATGCAATTAGAATGGACAACTTTTCATCCCAAGATCTACAGTGTGAGCATTTAAATGGGATGTCATTATCATTATTTTTAAAAAGCTTCATGCAGTTTCATATTGTATCGTATGTCAATGAAATATGAAACGTTTATTAATTTACCAAATTTGATTTGTTACCAAATAGGCTAATATGTTAAATTTACCCATTTTTCCTTATATAAAGGGAGGTAATAACTTAGAATAAGATATTATATGCTACAAACTTAGCAGAATGCTTATAACCATCCAAGCCATATCATTTTAGTGAAAAGAAACATATAAAGCACAATAAACAAACATTTAACACTGGTTGTGTTCAACCAATATTGATGAGTATATGTTAAATTCAATTTTATGGAACACCAAAAGACCCCACATTTTAACTGTGATGGGTACCTGAATCAAGATTGTATACTCTGTAAAGAGAAACAATCAAATAATTGAAGTAGTAGATGTCATCACCACTTTGATTTCAACGTTCGCTTGTAGATGGTTTTTAAGGGAGGATCGATAGGATGGATTGGAAGATTGGAACTGCAGATTGAAGCCAGTTTGTTACCGAAGATTGAAGTGACCTTTTGAAGATGATTTGAATTGGTAAGAACTCACTCTAAGATGTAAGATAATAAGGTTTCAAAATGGTTTCTAAACCATAGTTTTCATGCTTACAAACATTACTTGCATGAATCAAAGTTTCATAAAGCAAATTCTATGGAATTTTCATGGATCATCCAGACATTAATCAGTAATATAAACAAAACAGTCACCGGATTTTACTCTAACAAAGAAACCCAATTGGATAAATTCATACCGTATAAAATAATTTCATACACGTTTAAGTACATTAAAGTAATAAGGATAAAAGAGTCATGATATTCTTGTTCAGACATATATATAACTTTCACTTCAACTCTTCAAGAAAGAACAAAAATCTTATACTAATATAACATACAAATGCTTCAATATAAAAGAAGTCCCACCTTAACTTCCAAACCTTAAAATCATTAATATTTCAAATTATGTTGAGTCACCCAATCACCTTTGGAGAAATTGGGTTTCCACCACTCATTCCTAAAGTTCAACCAATGGTTTCATCCGACAAAGTTGAATTTGCCAAGCAAAAAAAAAAAAGAAAAAAGAACAAACATCTATGTATAGAACTCTGTCACAAATGAAAACTCAAAATCTCAACAAACCAATGTTTGCAATTACAAACCACTAATCAAAATCCAAATCTCACCAAATATGTAGCAAGATTTTCTGAAACATTAGAATCCACAAGGGGGAGCAAATGAAATGATGTGGTTTTGGTGATTAACAAATATTTGTGTCAAGCATATTGTCTTGAGAGGGTAAAATGGGAGTATGGGACGGTAGGGAGGAGGGGACCAATTACTATCTTATTGTTGTAAAATAAGTACATATATTTATAGATATAGCTCTTAATAATCCTTTAGATGTCTCTCAGGATAAGCTTACCTCTGTGTAAAGCTTCCTAAATTAAGGACCAACATCTGCATCACGTCCTGACGATAAATTATTATAAAGATAAATGGCAAGTTCATCCAAACGGAGATATTTTCGCAAATCAGAATGATGAAGCACTACCTCCATAAAATGGCCATAAAGGTCACATATAAAGTCATTACTGTATCATCCATAGTAATTCTTCTTTTAGGCACCCCTTTTCTTTTGACCAAGTTTTTTAAAAATCATCAGATGACCCGACCTGCTACTCCATAACTCGACCAACATAGTGCCAATAGTAAGTCATTGAATAACTTTGCTCGATAATTTTGTCACCAAAATGCATTTCCAAATTCACTACAAATCGTTCATACCGTCATAAATCAACCTTGAAATAAAACTAAACTAAATTACCATAATGAGGATGAATGACAATATAACCTAGAGAAACTCTAGAAATTATTAATTTGATGGTGCATGTCGATTGTAGCGACATTAAGTAAATCATTTCTGTTGAAGTATTCTTGCAAAATAGATTGCAAGGAAAAAATTATTGTCTGGAAAATTATTAATACAATTAAGAATATGTTTTATGGAATATTCTTGAAGAATGAACATGTGGTAATTAACCAAATACAAGAACCAAAAATGCACATCTATAGTTTCATCATAAGAGAATTGTTGATCATTTTTCATTTTCTCCTCCATGAATGATACGAGTTACGTAAGGGTCATAACCAATTGATTAATGTCATGACTTGGTGAAAGACGGAGCACGGTGAGATGGAAATGTTGCAAGTAACTGAGCAGTGTTTGAAGCTACATTGATATTCTAGGTTGTTTATTGACCTGGAAGGTTAATGGTCGAGCAACAACTCAACATGTCACCAATTTAACATCCAAAAACCACAAGAAAATCATATATAATTTATGTGTTTTGTAATTTATTTAAAACAAAAAGGAAATGTGAACGTTCGTTCAATAGTAACATAAACAAGAAATTATATGCATAGGCACCAAGAATACAATGTAAAGTGGTCATCATACCAAATCAATCTATAAGCTTTGGCATGGGATAACACAATTTGATGTCACCGAAAGGAGTTTCATATTATAAGATGACTTGACTTTTGTTATTAAGCTTTAGTCATTTAATATTGAGAGTGCCTAGCTACAAAACAAAACCACCTATTTCAGATTTGATAAAAATAAATAGAAATCAAATGGTAAAAGTTGAGATGTTATCTATATTCTATTATTTTACCAATTTGATATTTTAAGGTCAAGTGTGTGTTGTTTGAAAAGCAACATAAATAATTAAATATATATGAATGATGTCCAGAAATACATTACCAAGAAAAAACAAAACGAACATATCATTCTGTGAAACAAAATGTGTATTGCAAGTTTCCAATTATTTACTAAATTAAAGAATACAAGGATAAATCATATGTTTTCAAAGTGCAACAAAATAATATAGCTTCATGGAAGTGCATTTGTAGTAACATCAAACTTGTATTTACAGGGTATATGCAAACCATTGAGCTGTTACCAAAAAAGTCAAAGGATGTTTAAAAACATGCTAAATTGAGATTTTAAGTACTCGAATTGCCCACAACCGGAAGATGGTTAAAAATACTTTTGTTGTGTTCCTAATTGTTACAAGGAAACAATATCCTAACCATGAGATATAAGTACTTTGATAAATAAAAGAGGAGATCACTGTGATATATTAGGAGCAGTTAACCAAAGATAACAATTCATCTTAACCATCGAACCAAGTATTACAGTTTCCATCGACTACAAGCATCATTGCACAACATTTTATATTGACCAGGAGCAAATTGTAAAGACGGTTGTAAAACTCATACACCATCAAAGATCACGTCAGATGAAATAACTATGTTTGATGATGAAAGTGATTTCTCAATCGTATATTCAGAAAGAGAACCCCACTTTAGAAGATATTCGTGATTAATGAAATATACATTTGTTGGAATTTTCGGTTTCAATTTTAATTTGGTTAATTTCATTTATTATTCTTGTCTTTGCCTCACCAAGTGGGTTTCAACACACAGTGGAAAAAAGTCGACTGAAAACACAAATTAGAAAAAATAAAAAATAAAAAAATCGACTATCGTCTTGAGTGTGTATTTTGACAAACACATGGTGGGTATGATGAAGTAACCAAATTGCAAAGGATATCTGATAAAAAAAAATAGCAGGTAGTGAGGAAATACATGTAAACTGTTGTAAATTTTCTTCTTTTCAGGAAGAAGAAGATGAAAAATCATCTGCAAATTGGTGAGGTAATTATTGCAAAGGATATCTAATGAGGAGATATAAGGTAATGAGGAAACACCAATAGATTGTTGTTGTACGCAGAACCTGAAAAATTGAAAGCTTGATTACCAATGCAGTGTTGCTGTGAAGAAGTAGATGATGACAAATCAGGACATTAACCAAAATGTGAGCCCCTTATTGAAGTACACATTTATATACAGTGGTTCCAAGTAAAGAGTAATATCATATTGAATGAGAAAAGAATGAAAGCTTGAAATAAAGGAAACATGGAATTAGAGGAGAACACTGAGAAGAGAGTGGGAACAGTTATGAAGCGAAGCGATTTGATTGGATATGTACTGAAAAAACTGTTATACCTGCATTATAAACTAGTAATAAGTAATATATATATATATATATATATATATATATATATATATATATATATATATATATATATATATATATATATATATATATATAGGGTCAGGTTCTATGGGGCACCTGTATGCATTGTACACTTTGGGAACCTGTATGCACCGTTAGATCTTGAATTTTAATGGTTCAGATTGTAGTGCAAAAGGGTAATTAACTTGAAAATGGATGCACGGGTGCATAACTTCTCGTGCGCGGAAGGGCAAAATCGGAAGATGTTTTAGTTCAGAAAATATTCTATCCGAATCTAAACAAACATGATGCATCTTCATCCAATTTATTGGATTCGTCTTCAAACACGATGCATCCTCATCCAATTCAATTTCAAACATGATGCATTTCGATCATATTCATCCTCGTCTTTGTTCCATCATTATGCATCACCAAAATCGTGATGCATTTCGGTCATATTCATCCTCGTTTTTGTTCCATCATTATGCATCACCAAAATCGTGATGCATTTCGACATTTAAACGTGGATTTATGGAAAGGTGGTTGATCATTTTATTTAGTTTCCTAAATAAATGATAAATATTAAATTAAATTTTATAATTTAACAATATTTATTAATCAATCCCAAAATGCCCTTAATGCACCCTTTGTAAACAAACAATGCATTTTTGGTTCCCATTTGGTTCCCGATGCATATGGTGCCCCATAGAACCTCAATCTATATATATATATATATATATATATATATATATATATATATATATATATATATATATATATATATATAGAGAGAGAGAGAGAGAGAGAAAGAGAGGGAGAGAGAGAGAGACACATAGGGTGTTGAATATATGATAGATATGAATTACAACAATAATCTCATATAATATGCAATCTTAAATATGTGATGTATAATGTTAATTCGACATTGAATATTTACGATATAATATATTGAACTTACAACTTGGTAACTTTTCTTTTTACTAAAAATAACGTAAAATTTTTTTTTAAGAAAATATATCATGACCACTCATGTTTTAAATATCAAAACATTCTCGTTTTTATGGTATACTTTTTTTAATTTTTTTAAAGTTAATCATATTAATGTTATTTTAAATAAAGAAAATAGAATTTTTTATTACAAATGATAACATCTATGTTATTGACAATCTTTTCTAACTTTAAAAAATTACTAATACCAAGTTTTTTCACTCATTGAACACTTGATCTATTTATTAAATATCATTAAATTTAAGGAAAATTATACAAAAAACCAAAGTATATTTAATATTTTTCGATTAAGTCTCTGTACCAAAAACGTTTCCATAAAAGTACTTCAACTTGAAATTTTCTACAAATTGTTTTGTTTTATAGAATTTTTTAAGAGTTATTCATAACATTTTGTTAAGTTAATGGACTTTTATGTAAATATTTAATGTACATAGATTTTTATAAAAGCATAATTAAGTTGAAGATTTTTATGGAAATGATTTTGATTCAGTGACTTATTCGAAAAATACTAATTAAGTTGGGTTTTTACATTATTTTTCCCTTAAATTAATCTATGGACGACTTTGGTTTTACAATTCTACACCAAAATTAGTACATACATACACATACAGATATACATATACATATACATATACATACATACACACACACACACACACACATATATATATATATATGTGTGTGTGTGTGTGTGTATATATATATATATATATATATATATATATATATATATATATATATATATATGTATATACATCTGTATATACATATATACACATGTATATACATATGTATATACATACATATGTATATACCTCCATATATATACATATGAATCATACATACATTCATATACATATACATATACATATACATATACATATACATATACATATACATATACATATACATATACATATATATATATATATATATATATATATATATATATAGACACACACACACACATATATACATACAAATGTATATACATATATACATTTGTAACCTAAAAATTTTTGACTCCTCTTTTCCTTTCTCTCTCACTTTCTCAAGACTTCAATCTACCACTCCAACCCTAATCCGACCGCCACACCCACCGCCTTCGCCGCCGCCTACAACAGCCCCCTGATTTTCTCTTTCTTCTCATCTCTATATCTCTCTCACGAGTTTGGAATTTTGGTGGTCATGAAAAATGACGATTTGGAAGTCCGACCGTCAACAAATGAAGATTCTTTGTAAGATATTAGATCTAAAATGAATGTAATAGTTGTATAAATGTTTTTTGTTAAAGAAGTTTTCGTTTGTGATTCACAAATTTTTGTTTTTTTCGTTTCAGTTCATCTGCGATACTTTACGTAGTTTATATGATATTTGACATTCTACATGATACTCTACATAGAACTCTTGACATTCTACTTAAATTACGTTCATCGGTTAATCGGAAGTTTTGGTTCAAATCTAGACTTGGTTTGTATATTTATAGATATATGATACTATATATAGAATAAATAATATTCTATACAGAATTAATTGTAGCTAGTTTGTATCTATGTTGAATATTGTTTACTATAATACTAGTAATTTGTTATTGTTGTATCTATATAGAATACATGATATTCTATACAGAATTGATTGTAGCTTGTTTCTATCTATGTAAAATATTGTTATTGTCGTACTAGTAAATTGTTATCGTTGTGTCTATATAAAATACATGATATTTTACATAGAATACATGATAATCTACATATATATTCGCCAGTTAGTTTGTTAGAATTGTGTTTTTAATTTATTAAAACATAAAATATGTGATACTCTACATAGATACATGATAATATACATAGAATACATTGACCAGTTTATTTGTTATTGTTGTATCTATATATCTTACATACTATCTAAAATATTGTTATTGTTGTACCAATTAATTTATTTCTGTAAAAAGACATATGAAATGTGTAGGAAACATAACATTCTACATAATTTACGAATAGTAATGTTAATCTACATAAAAAAATATATAGAATTATATAGCATTCTATATAGATACATAATATTTCTATATAGTGTAGGTCCCAAAAGGTTTCCCTAGTATGTATTTTCAACAAGTGTTAATTACAAACAAGCTTGAACTGCGAAAAGGTTCAAGCTGAGATGACAGATACAACAGATGTTCAAGTAATCTAAGACACACTCAGACCAGTTACAATGAATACACTCACAAAGATGAACTCACTGTTTACAAGACAGACAGACAGACAGACAGCTTGAACAAGAACAGCTTGGACACACTCAACTGTTTTATTCAAGCAGACATTGCATGCATGAAAATACACTTCTTTGCACGTTCGGAATATCACACTCTTGGTTGTCTCACATTCCTTAGAAGATTCCTTTTAAACTATCACAGAGAATCCCAGTGAAGCTTGCTCATTGGTTAACGAGATAGTGGAGCGTCTTTCGAAAAAGACAAGAATGCTTTTCTGCACGTTCTGACAAAGCAGTATTGTCTCTATATTGCAGAATCTTTGTCTTTTCCTTTTTGTCTCTATTGCAGAAGGCTTTAAGCAAAAGATTAATTTCAACTTTAAACCTTTCATCTTCTGGAATGGCCATTTTGATATAAGAAATGGCCTGTCACCCATTTCAAATATCCACTTTGTCTTCATGTAACAGAACAACGTAGGCAGTCTTTGCAGTTCCTGTTTTTCCACATTGTATTCGACTTTGTAACTGATTTCTTAGTCCAAGACAGTACATGAGGACATAGATACATATTACATAAAGTGTTTAGCCTGTTTACAAAGAACATGTTCTGTTCACAAAGAACAGACAACTTAGAATTTGTCCAAACTGCTCAACAGGTTAGAGCAGCGTAGACAGTTTATGTCCAGCCTGTTCAACAGAGTAAAACAACTTGGACAATCTACCTTAGTTGCAACAAATGCAACAGGGTAAACATCTTTGACTTTATTCCAAATCACTTTTCAGGTTTCAATAAGGCATTAACAGGCCTTAAATTATACTATCAAGTGCATCAAATAGATTTGATTAATAATCTCCCCCTAAGATGTACTACAGGTTTAACTGAGGCCTTTTTGTGCCTAACAATCTCTCCCTGTTTGCAATAATGAGTCTAAGCTAATTCTATCAATGATCACTATATATTTTTACATTACATTTGCTGGAATAAAATTGCAACATTTAAGTAAAGTAAAAGATCAGTTTATATATACACTGATATTGATTACAAACAACACATGTTTTTACAGAAATACAAGTAATGTACTAAAAAAGCCAAGTTATCCTTAACCTCTGCAAGTTGGGCAACACAGGTTTAAAGAGAAGTAGAATGAGAAGTAGCAAGGCATGACAACTGAGAGTAAGCATCCCTGTCAGAAGCTGTGAACACCAAACTTTGAAGGTGGGCAAGAGTCAATTCAAGGGAGTCTTGCATATCATCAAAGTTTGAGGACACAAAATTGGATAGAGAGACCACTAAGGTATTTAGGCTGGCCAAAGTGGAAGGGAGAGTGTTTGAGCAAGTGTCAACTAGAGCTGACAGCTGTTGGGAAATAGCTTCCAGTGTGGACACAGAGTCCTGTTGGGTAGAAAGAATTCAGGATAGGGAGGAGGACAGTTGTTGCAGCTCTGCAGTGAGTGCAAGCAGCTGAGAGGAATGATCAGCTTGGGAGCAGGGGTTGGGAAAGAAGTCCTGAACGAATCAAGGAACCCTTGAAGCTAGGTAGACACAGAGTCTGAAATAATGGAAGGTAGGGATGTCATAGAAGTTTCCAACGAACCATCTTTGTTGGTCAGCAGAGACAGCTGATCCTTCAAATGTAGATCTTTGGGGGGATGGAGGTGTACGGGTGGACTGTTTGGATTATGTGGATGGTAAGGAATATGACGGTGAGGGTGATGATTGAGGAGTATGTGGATCGTTGGTGAAGATAGGGAGACTTTAGAGAGTAATTCCATAGCTTGGGCATAAGTTAAATGGCGCAACTTGGAAAGGTCAAGGGGACTTTCGCAGTGACTGTATCTGCATCATGAGTTGAAGTGGTAGGAGTTGGTGGCCTCTCAGATGCTGCTGGTATTGTAGCACCTTCATCAAGACCTGGGGTTGTTCCCTCAGTAGTACCTTGGGTTTTAAGCACCTCTTCATGGGGAGAAGGGATGTGCATTTCAGCATCATAGTGGTGAAGCCTGATGATGGAATGTGCACTTGGGGAGCAGCCTCACCAGAGGGATTTTCTATTCCCTCAAGTTCATCAGCTTGGGTTGATGGTCCTTCAACAGCTGTTGGGTGTGGAACAGCTGCATCACCAGGAGCAGAAGTTTGAGGCTGTTCTGCTGGATGGTCTGTTCCAGCACTGTGCAGACTCAGATTGTGTGTGAGAAGTATGATGGGGTGACGGTGTGGACTCAGTGTGGAGTGGAGAGGGATCCTGTCTTTCAATGTCTTTAGCCTGTTGAGAGGCTTGGAAAGTTGATGTGGTGGTCTCCTTTTATACAATTGGTTCCTGTTGGGAGGTACCAAAGGGCCTAGGCTGACTCAGGGTGGACTCTTTATGGAGTGAAGCCTGCTCCAAATTTGCTGAACAAACTCCCAAAATAGGAGAATCAGCAGGGGTTGATACTTTTTCAACTGATTCCTGTTGGGAGGGGTCAAAGGGGCTAGTTTAGGAGGAAGGTCTCTTTTTGGCTAAGGATTTGCATCTGTTATAGGATTTGAGGGATGAAGTGGAGGATGGATGTTGTGGGGAAGTGATGAGGGGTTCTGTTTGGACTGGAGGTGAGACTGGGTAAGAAACAGGAGGGTTAACCTATTCTATGGTCTCAAGTGCCACAGAGGCACCAGCCACAAAGGCTTTTGGTTCAACTGATGAACCCGGGTGAGTAGTCTACTTTCCCTCAGCCACTGAGGCTGATGGGACAGACTTAGTTGTTCTAGCCTTCTTGCGGACAGGCTCAGCCTCACCACTTTGCAAGGCCCTCTTTATCAGTTTAGGCCTTGATTTGGATTTTCCTTTGGGAGCAGCTGTTGGATCCACCCTCTGAGTAGAGGGTCCTTCCACCAAACCATGTAACCTCCTCATTGGAATGGATAGAGGAGGTTCATTGTTGAGTAATGGGGTGTAAAACACTCTATTCCGAATGTCAGGGAATGTAGCAGTAGTTAACAGAGGTTGAGAGTTGTATAGATGCAAACCACAGACATATTTGAAGATGAGGCTCAAAAACCTTGGGTATCTTACAACAGCAGTATGATGTTCTTGCTGCACCAGGTTCCTCAATATCACGAAAATCCACCTTGCCATGTTCAGAGTAGTCCCATCCACAAGCTGTAGGACTATGGGAATCTCATCCCTGCTAAGATGGTCAAAAGAACCAACTTTGCTGCTCAGGCTTCTCATCACTGAGGCGAAGAGATAGCTGTAAGTAGGAGATAGATCCTTTCTGAACAAAGTACTACCAACTTTTGAATCTGCTACACTACAGAAGCTTAGCAGGTTGCCCATTTTCTCATTCTCAGGTTGAGGTTTGTCATAAGTGTCAGCCTCTAGAAGATGAAGAACTTCCCTGAGAAGAGTAGTTGTGATCTCAATGGTTTGAGTCCCATTGAAAATGGTTCCCCTGATGGTTTTGGTTGAAGAGTCATACGAGAAGGTATACCAAAAATCATAAACCATCTCCTGGTACATGACACCAGGAGAGGTAGTTAGTGCATAGTGCAGGGGGTGGGCTTGCAGAAACTCCACCATCTGTTCGTATCCTTTTCCCACATAATTTTTGGGAATGATCAGGTTAGCAATGTAGTTGGTGGGTTTGATTGTGAGCATTGTGGTGACAAAAGAATGTTTTGCAACATCATCACCAACAAACACAGGTAAGAGGGGGTTGTTTTGATGAGCCATTTGGGAAAGTAGGAGAGATGCAGGATGTTTCGACACTTAGTTTGTTTAGGGTTTAGCAGGGAGTTATGGAAGCAGTAGGAAGAGGAAGAAGATGAAACAGTGGTTTAGGTATTTATAGGATTTGAATGTGAGTGAGTAGGAGAGAGAAAGATTTGGGCGGTTGATTTGAAATGTTCTTTAATGAAAAACAGAACGGTTTTCCATGTCAGAATGGTTGTCAGACCACTTGACCTTTTTAACCACTAATACACGTTAACAAACATTATCCGTGGGTAATTAAGTTAAATAAATACGTAATTTAAGTAACTTAAATGTGAAGAAAAGTAATTAAAACTGATGTTCCAAGCTGTTGTTCAAACCTGTGATGAACAGGTTTCATCACAAACTGATCATTCTTCAAGCTGTTCATGCAACCTGTTCAACTAGATGAGAACAGGTTTCATTGTAAAACTTTTTCAATAGTTGAACAGGTTACAACGCATTGCCTTGTATGACAGATTAAGAGAGTGAGCAGGTTGGAACATGTTGAACAGGTTTGAGATTAAAACTTATTGTCAAGCTTGTTATATGTCCAGGCTAACCAAGTTTTCAGAAACTGGATAAGTACAGGACAAGTAAAACCTGTCCTGTCCAAGATGTTTTGTGAAATTTGGACAAATTTGAACAAGTGATCGTTAGAACATCAGTGACACTTAGACACTTTTATATAACGTGCCCAGTTTGGTTACAAGGTAAATAAACCTGTTTTCATCAAGAGGCTTGGTGAAAATGTCTGCAAGCTGTTCTTCTGTGGAAATAAAACTTACCTCCACATTACCTTTTTGGATGTGATCCCTAATAAAGTGATGTCTGACTTCTATATGCTCTGTTCTGGAGTGGAATACTGGATTGTTGGAGATAGCTATGGCACTTGTATAATCACACAGAATAGGAGTTTTCCTATATATAAGCCCATAATCCTCAAGCTGATGTTGCATCTATAAGATCTGCCCACAGCAGCTTCCAGCAGCAATGTACTCAGCTTCAATAGTTGAAGTAGAAACTGAATTCTGCTTCTTGCAACACCAACTGATCAACTTACCACCAAGGAGTTGAAATCCACCTATTGTGCTTTTCCTGTCTTGCCTGCAGCCTGCAAAATGAGAATCTGAATAACCAATTAGTTCAAGGTTGGAGTCTTTGGGATACCAAAGACCCAAACCAGGTGTACCCTTTAGGTATCTGAACATTCTTTTTACAACAGCTAGATGTGATTTCTTAGGATTGGCTTGAAACCTAACACATAAACAGGTAGCAAACATAATATCTAGTCTACTAGCAGTTAAGTATAGCAAGCTCCCAATCATGCCTTTGTAAGCTATTACAGAAGCAGCTTTGCCATAAACATCAGCATCCAACTTTACATTGGTTGCCATTGGGGTTTTGATGGGAGAACTTTGATCAAATTTAAATTTTTCAGAAGATCTGAAGTGTACTTTCTTTGATTAATTAAAATTCCATTTGAGGTTGTTTAACATGTAATCCTAGAAAGAAAGTAAGTTCACCCATCATGCTCATTTCATATTTGGATTTCATGAGCAGTGAAAAATTCTTGCATAACTGCTCATTAGAAGAACCAAATATTATGTCATCCACATAAACTTGAACAAGCATTATATCAGACTTCACCTTCTTTATGAACAATGTTGAATCCACTTTACCTCCGGAATAGACATTGCTCATAAAGAAATCAGTAAGAGTGTCATACCTGGCTCCAGGGGCCTGTTTTAGACCATAGAGAGCTTTGTCCAACTTATAGACAAAACCTGGAGGCTGCTTGGCATATACTTCTTCCTGTAGCTTACCAATTAAAAATGCACTCTAAACATCCATTTGATATACCTTCATGCTCTTGTGGGCTGCATAGGCTAGAAACAAACGAATTGCTTCTAACGTGGCCACTTGAGCAAATGTTTCATCATAGTCAATGCCTTCTTCTTGCCTATAGCCTTGAGCAACCAGTCTTGCCTGATTTCTAATCACATGACCTTGCTCATCCATCTTGTTTATGAAAACCCATTTGATGCCAATTATAGTTTTACCTATAGGAACAAGAACCAGCTTCCATACTTTGTTTCTCTCAAACTGATTGAGCTCTTCTTGCGTGGTAGTGATCCAATTGGCATCTTTAAGTGCATCATCTACTTTCTTTGGTTCCATCAGGGACACAAAGCTAAAAAACATACAAAAGTTTCCTAAGCTGTTCCATCTACTTTGTACCACTTTGTTGATGTCACCAATTATTTGAGCATTGGGGTGACACCTGATCCACTTAGGATCATGTTTCAATGAAGATTCTCCTGTATCATTTTCATTTTTATCAGGTCTTGCAGAACAGTTTTCAATATTTTCAGACACAGTGTTATCTTGAGTCTGTTCACCTATTGAACATGAATCTCTATTGTTGAACACATCAACAGAGGATTCAGGAAAATCAGCATTGATAGGTTCTGGACATGGTGCATTAACTATGTCAGTACACTTGTTCACATAGGGTGTATCAAGATAATCATCATCATGTCCATTGTGGTTAGCAGGTTCCACTCTGGGTGAAGTGGAAGCTTTTGAGTCCTTTTCCTCAACATTTGAATGCATAAGATCATCAAAGCTGAACTCTCCTGAAACTGTTTCAGGAACAGCTTTGGTAGAGGCATTCCTAGACTCCTCAAAGGTGACATTGATAGATTCATCTATCACCTTTCTTTTGTAGTTGTATACTCTATAGGCTTTAGAAACAACAGAATATCCAACAAACACACCATCATCAGCTTTGGGTTAAAATTTTGCCATCTGATCCCTTTGATTCAGAATGAACCAGGGACATCCAAACAAATGGAAATAGCTTATATTTGGCCTTCTCCCTTTGATTAACTCATAGGGAGTCTTGTTGAACCTTTTCACCACTAAGGATCTGTTTTGAGTGAAGCAGGCAGTATTGACAGCTTCAGCCCAAAATGATGAAGGCAAACCTAATTCACACAGCATGGTTCTAGCAGCTTCAATGAGGGTACTATTCCTCCTTTCAGCAACTCCATTTTGTTGTGGAGTTCTTACAACTGAAAAGTTTTGTGAGATCCCTCTTTCTTCACAGAAGTCCTCAAGAGTAATGTTTCTGAATTTAGTACCATGATCACTTTTAAGCTACTTAACTTGAGCAGAGTTTAGAAGTTCTATCTTTTTTATAAATCCAATAATTTCTCTGGCAGCCTCTCCTTTGGTCTTTCGGAGGATCACCAATGTAAACCTGGAGAACTCAACCATTACTAGATTGTATCTTCTACCTCCTAGACTTGGGATACTGATAGGTCTAAAAAAGTCCATGTGGATTAAGAAGAGAGGAGTATCAATAGAAAAATTATGCTTGGATTTAAAAGATGTTTTTCTCTGCTTGCCTTTCTCACAAGCTGTGCAAAGTTTATCCTTAACAAAGTTTATAGAGGGAAAACATGTTACCAACTCTTTCTTACAGAGTTTGTTGATATTCTTGAAGTTCAGGTTTGATAGCCTTTTGTGCCATAACCAGTTTAGGTCTGCATTGCTCCTTGAGATAAAGTATGTTTTAGTTGTGGGATCAGCAGATTTCATATCCACAACATATACACCTTTCTTCCTTTGTGGACACAACACAACCTTGCCTTGGGGATCCAATATGTACCCCAGGTGCTCATCAAAGTTAACCTTGTAGCCAGCATCACATAGTTGACTAATGCTAACAAGATTATGTTTTAGCCCAAACACATAGGCTACTCTTTTGAATATTGCATCACTAGCTTGAAGGGTTCCATATCCTTCTATGGATCCGTGGAAATTATCACCAAAGGTGACTTTTGGCCCTTTTCAGGTCTGAGATCACTCAACAAATCCTTGCAACCTGTCAGGCCTGAGATCACTGAACAAATCCTTGCAACCTGTCATGTGGCCTGAGCAGCTGCTGTCCAAGTACCAAAGCTGGCTTGGTTGTTTAACCTGCAGAGTGTCATAGGAAAATATTAGTTTTTAGGGGAACTCATCATAAGGATGAGTTCTCCTTCTTCATCAACATTTGTTGATGGACCACTTAAATCTACACTAATACTTCCAATTTGGATTGTATCAGCTTGGATACTCTCCTCAATGACCATGTTACTTCCAACACTACTGGTTTTTGCAATGTTGGAACTAGCAGTGTCAGCAGGACTTATGTCCTCAGTTTCAGGACAGTCTTTGGCCATATGAGTCTTCTTCCCGCATTTATAGCATTTTCTCTTTTTAGACTTTTTGGAAGAAGCACTCCCAGAAACACATTCTGGGATATCCTTGTTGGCCTTGTCAGCAGGTTTAGTAAACTTATTACTATTTTTAGAAGGACCAACAGTTTGAGTGGAAGGTACAATAGCAACAGTTTTACCTGTGTCCTCTTTCCTCTTTTTAGGAGGGCAGAGATCAAATATTGGATGTTTAATTGGCTTTTGTCCTTTCACAGGTTTGGGAAACTTATTCCCAGCTTTCTCAGGTTGAGCAATGGCCTTGCCCTTGCCTTTACTGAGATGTGATGAATGTTGCCTATCAACATAATCATAGCTTCTGGTTTTAAAAGATTTACCTTCGTTTATAACAAGTTTTCCACTATGATTTTAAAACTTATTTGAAATCATAGCAGATTTACTTTCAACATGAGACTTACCCCTATTGAAAGAAGGCTGCTTTCATTTTGAAAACATTATCTCAAAATGTTCAACATCAAAAGGGTTAATACGTTTCTTCCCATCAGCTTTAGACCCAGATGCTGTCTTGTTGACAGGTTTAGTGTCCATAGCTACAGGTAGAACTTGCTTTCCCTCTTTTGTGTGTGTGAACAAGTTATGCACCTAGCAGACTGATTTGATGGAGAACACATTCCGTCTTCAGTTTTTAAAGCTTTTTCACACAGACTGTCAGTATTTAGAGGCCTGACAAACCTGTTTGTTGAGATCAGCTTTCAATTTACTCCTTGAGTAAAAGTACCTGGAAGCTCACCTAGAGTGGATAAGTCTTTTTCCAGATTATTTATCTCAACAATTGAAGTTGTTGTATCAAGATCAAAACCAAGATAGGCTTAGATTTGAGCAGAGATCTGTTGACTGATACAATGATTGACTTTCTGTGCAGATTGGCACCAAGAGTGAATAATCTTTTGAAGCTTGGCATGCTTTGAGTCTGTCTGTCTCTTTTCTACTAATAAAATGGTGTTGATGTGTTTTACTTCATCAGGTTCAGTTTCCAACTTATGAAACCTGTCCAGTTTATTAGTTTTTGTTTCAAGATCAGTTTTTTATCTTAGAGATCTCAGACATCAAAGCATCATGCTTCTCAATAGCAGCTTTTAAATCAATAAGTAAATATTCAAACATTTTAACTTTTTCATCAGAACTGTACTCCATAAAATTTTGTACCTTATACATCATAGTTGGGTTCCAGTTCTCCAAGCAGATGAGAGCTTCAGCTTCAACCAAGTCCTGTTTGAAGTTGCTTGTTGAGGGGACATCAATGTTGGCCATCAGACAATTGTTGTCCTCTTCATCAGATGATGAGTCAGATTCCTCCCAGTCACAAGTCTCAGCCATGAGTCCCTTCTGCTTGGAAGCCACTGAGTCTTCCAACATTCTCAGCTTAGCCATGGCCATTAGGTACTTAACCCTCAGCTTAGTCAGCAAATATATGGCATGTTTTGCCACATTTAAAGCACTCAACCTTAGTTTTTTCAAATGCTTTCTTTTTTATGGCACCTGACTTCTTTTGCAGCATCTTTCCACCAAACCTCTTCTTATTGAATTTTCTGACAAGCATAGCAATCATTTGCTCATCATCAAATTTAGTAAGATCTTCACAGTCTCCTTCCTCAGACAATTCTTCCATTTCATCATCAGCTTGTTGATCAGCTTGTGTGAACACATCACACACCTGACCAGCAGGTTGTCTCACGCTGGCCACTAAGGCAGCACCTCTTTTGGACTTCGCTAAGGCATTTCTTTTCTGTTTCCTTGATTGTTCATCATTTAGTAAGGATCCATACAGATTTACAAGATCCATACCTCTGATCGTGCCTGAGTTTCTAAGGATAGTAGAGAAATAATTCCATTTCTCAGACAGAATGTCCAGAAATTTGTTTACCAGAGTTAAATTGTCTTTGGTGATCCCAAAAGCTTTGAGATCATTGATTATAGTAGTGAACCTGTCAGTGAGAGACTCCTTTGGCTTTGCAAAGAATAGTTCATACTGTCTAACAAGATTGTTGATCCTGTTATCCAGTGTGATAGTGGGAGCATCATAGACGGTACACAAAGTATCCCACATCTCCTTTGCAGTCTTCATTTTCTCAACCTGTTTGAACATATCATCCGGAAGAGAAATAACAAGGTTGTTCCTAGCCTTTGCATCAAGAGAAACCAGCGTTTTGTCTTCATCAGACCATTGAGCTTTTGCCTTTGCAAAGGTCCTAATTTCAGGAACAGCTCCTTCAGCAGCAGGAGTGATACTAGTAACAGAGGTTGGCACATAGGGACCTTCCATAACTATCTCTGGTAGTTGTACATCCAGATTCTCTAAGTAGAGCATGATTCTACACTTCCAGCCAGAGAAGTTCTGTTGATTGAACTTGGGAGGTTTTGCCATTGAGACATTGTCATTGTAAGAGGAAGAGCTGGCGGCACTGTTGTCCATGGTGGGAAATAGGGAGATGATAGAGATCTAGAGTTAACATACACTCTAAACTGCTCTGATACCAGTTGTAGGTCCCACAAGGTTTTCATAGTATGTTGCTCTAAGCTGTAGGGGGGGAAGGGTGAATACAGCTATTTTAAAATTCAACACACTTTCTCTATGTTTTTATCTATTATCAACAAGTGTTAATTGCAAACAAGCTTGAACTGCGGAAAGGTTCAAGTAGAGATGAAAGATACAACAAATGTTCTACTAATCTAAGGCACACTCAGACAAGTTACAATGAATACACTCACTAAGATGAACTCACTGTTTACAAGACAGACAGACAGACAGCTTGAACAAGAACAACTTGGACACACTCAACTGTTTTATTCAAGTAGACATTCCATGTATGAAAACACACTTCTTTGCACGTTCTGAATATCACACTCTTGGTTGTCTCACATTCCTTAGAAGCTTCCTTTTAAACTCTCATAGAGAATCTCAGTGAAGTTTCCTCATTGGTTAACGAGATAGTGGAGCGTCTTTCCAAAAAGACAAGAATGCATTTCTGCACGTTCTGACAAAGCAGTATTTGTCTCTATATCAGAGAATCTTTGTCTTTTCATTTTTGTCTCTGTTGTAGAAGGCTTTAACCAAAAGAGGAATGTAAATTTTGAACCTTTCATCTTCTGGAATGGCCATTTTAATATAAGAAATGGTCTGTCACCCATTTCAAATATCCACTTTGTCTTCATGTAACAGAACAACGTAGGCAGTCTTCGTAGTTTCTATTTTTCACTTTGTCTTCGACTTTGTAAACTGATTTCTTGGTCCAAGACAGTACATGAGGACAAGGAAACATATTCCAGAAAGTGTTTTGACTGTTAACAAAGAGCAGGTTCTGTTCACAAAGAACAGAACACTTAGAATTTGTCCAAACTGCTCAACAGGTTAGAGCAACGTAGACAGTTTATGTCCAGCCTGTTCAACAGAGTAGAACAGCTTGGACAATATGCCTCAATTGCAACAAATGCAACAACTTTGACTTTATTGCAAATCACTTTTCAGGTTTCAATAAGGCAGTAACAGGCTTTAAATTATTCCTTCAAGTGCATCAAACAGGTTTGATTAATAATCTCCCCCTAAGATGTACAACAGTTTTGACTGAGGCCTTTTTGTGCCTAACATATAGAATATGTTAAATTTTTAGCATTTAAATAATTTTCTATATTGAAATTTATTTTTTTTTATAAAAAACGTTTTTTACTATAAAATTCAATTCTCATGAAAGAAAAAAATTGAAAAAAAAGGAAGAGAGAGAAATAGAAAAAAACATATTCTTTTTTCTTCCAAAAACACCCATTGCACACCTTTTCAAGATTTCCCACCATGAAAATTCTAAATAACTACAAAATGCCATTTGAAAATTTTCAGCCAATGATCTTCTTGATCTAATGACAACAAATGGTTCTTATGTTCTCCGAAGTATTTAAGTTATTAGAAGAAGCCTTTCCTATATATATATATATATATATATACATACATATATATATATATATATACATACATATATATATATATATATATATATATACATACATATATATATATATACATACATACATATATATATATATATATTACATACATATAGTATATATATATATATATATATATATATTAAGTATATATATCATATATATATATATATATATATTTAGAATTGGGTTTCAATGAGTATCCGCACTAGTTTTGCGGAGTACGCGGAGGTAATCCGTCGCTTAAATAACCATTTTTTTTGAAATTTTTTTTCATAAATGCATGTTAAATTAAATAATATAAGCACTACTATTCTTAATCACAACCTAAACACCACTATAACTATGTGAAACGTACAAGTTCACATGAACTGCACGTTGTGAATGTATGTTCACAGCTAAGCATGTTCACATGAATTTTTCACGTTCACATGACTTTTAAGAGGCTAGAAAGTGTGAATGTGTGTAATCTTTTACGAATAGGCTTATATTATTTGTATCTAAATTAATATGAAAAAAATTAAATTAAAAAAAAAACTTTTTTTCGGAGCATGTTCACATCTAAAACCCGTGTGTTCACAGGTACTCACGGTACTCTGCATTTTTTAGGTACTCACACGAACCATATTCTATATATATATATATATATATATATATATATATATATATATATATATATATATATATATATATATATATATATATATATATACTTCTTAATAAAGCATTTAGGTTGGGTTTTGAATTTTAAGAAGTACTACACCATAAAGCAAAAAGTACAAAATTATTAAGCATGAAAATTTTGAATTCAAAAGAAGTTGGGACCTGAAGATTTTTATGGGGAGGGTATTTTGGGAGGTGTGTTGAGGTTGAATGCAGAGAGTAACAAAGAGTTCTATCGCGGCATGTGTAGCTTTTTTTTTTTTGGGAGAAACAAAACTTTTCATTTCCAAACCTCTTCCTATCTTAACAGAATGTTACAGCTACTCCTCCACAATTCTTTCTCTCGCGACCTTCTCATTCTCTCCAAGTCTCTAGAACGATATCGTTGTCTCCTTCTATAGATCGAGACCAAATCCATCACGAATGTGGGGTTCCCAACCAAATTCTGGACCGTTGCCTCCTTTTGTAGATCTGTTGTAAAGATGGGTCTCTGAGTCTCTCTATTTCGAGTTTGTTGCGGATATAAGAGAACAAGGGTTTTCAGAAGGAGAACAAAACAAGAGTTTCGATTTCTGATCGGTTTGTATTTTCTGATTTTATATTCAAATATAAAAGCTACAAGTTTGAAGATGCAGATTTTCTAAAACCAGACATTCTAGCATCTGGTTTTTTATTTGGGCTTCTTGGTCTCCCTACGGAACTAATGAGGCTGATTACGAAGGTAAAGATTTATTGTTCATGTTTCTATGAGTACGAAAATCACATTATTTCCTAATCTGACACGTTTTGATGTTAAAGATTTTTTAAAATCAGTTTTTGGTTAGAGTTTTGTGTATGCTCATTTGGAGAGTAAATTCTTTCCTATCATTTTAAAGGTTCAGATTCTTGTCAAACTTACAATTGCCATTGAACATGCAGTGTTTTTGAGACGTGCTTTGCCATGCCATCATAGAAGCTTCCTCCCAGGTCCTATTCACTCTCCATTTCAAGAATCAAGACAGAATTGTGGTCTTCTTCACGATGCATTGTTTCACATTTCATAAGCCATAAGGTAACGACTTCTTATAATTTTGTGTTTTTTCTTCACAACTCACTCTCAATCCTCACGAAAATCACAACCTGTCATTTTCACTTATTTTCCTATTATATATTTGGTGTTTGAAAATGGGCAGAGAAAGCACTTATATATTAAGTTTTGGGGTTCACAAAGGGGTGTACATAGGCAGATCTTACGAGTGTTTCCAAAAAGCTTGCAATATCAAATGATTTGAAATTTGTACTTGACATTTTAAGTTTATTTAATGCATACTCACTTTCTCTGAATTGGATTATTTTTTCCTTGCAGAGTTTGTTTACGATCTCAAAATGTAAAGCTGGAATGTTTTGATTTTGTTGTCTTTTGTTTTTGGCTTACAAATCTGGTTTATGGTCTTAACAGGCTGGAACTGGTGTTTTTTTAGTTTCATTCTTCTATTGGTAATGGTTTAGAGGTTAAGATGCATAATTGGGTTGTCTCAAAATCGATCTTTGGATGTTTCAGTTATGCCCTTAGTTATGCCTTATCTTTTAGTTGGCTTGGCATTTGGTTCATTATTTATGATATTCTTTTGAAATGGTTATAAGGTGGTCATTTGTTTGTCAATTCCTCTTATACTATTAGCCTCTTAGTGCCTTCAAAAGTGTCGAGTGATGCTCTGTTTTTGCTAAAAATAGCTATTCATTAATGTAGCTTTTGGCTTGGTTGAAACCATTTGTTGTTGTTTTGTGAATATAAGAATGGAACCTGATTTTTGTTAATCATTTTAGCCTAATCTGTTGTACCAGGTTGCAAGTTTTACTTTTAAGCCTAATTTGACACTTGGCTCTAATGGGATTATTGTGGCCTTCTAAAGTTTTGTAGGAAGATTCATAGATCTGAAAGAGAGAAACTGAAACGTGATCATACGAATGAGCTATTCCTAGATATCACTAAAGCTCTAGGTTTGATTTTAGCTAAAACTTTTAGCTTTGGTGTTGATCAGATCATTTAAGCAATGCTATAATGTAAAGCTTATTTTGTGTTTTCTTACAAAACTAGCTACTCTGAACAGTGGAAAGGCTTGTGCATTGATTGACACCATTCGAATACTCCGGGAACTGATGGCTCAGTTTGAGTTCGTCAAGAAGGAGAATTCAGTTCTTTTAGCAGAATCTCAAAATGTAAGCTTCATTAATCTTGGGATCCTAACTTTACTAGATTGTCTGATAGCATTTGTTACAATAGAATTCATCTAAGTTTATGGTAGGGCTCAATTTGATTGAACTATTTGATGTGTTTATGTATTTGATGTTCACGATGTACAAAATGAGATAATTGATTCAAGCTTAAATATAGTTCTTTAGTATTTCACAACTTTAGCATCGAAACGAGATCAAAAAGTTTAACCATGTCTTGATAGATTTAATATATCAGAAGAAATTAATCATGATCATCAATACTTTTTAGGTTTTAGTTTCAAAGTGTGTTATATTAATATAATTTTATCCTCAATAGCTTCTATGCTATTGCAAACAGATACCAGCAGGTAGTAACTTCAGCAATACAGAAATAACAGGTTCATATATTGCTAAATGAGGATACAGTTATACACCATGGCTTTTGAGGTAAAAGAAATAAAAATTCATGATCAAATCTGAAATCTGCATCACTATCTAAACAAAGATATTCATAAATCTATTATCTATACTACTATATGCTTGGTTCTAAAATCAAATGATAATGCATAAAATACAACTTCTTAATGCATATTCTTGAAAGATTTGTGATTATATATAAGCTTAATTCTTAGATATCTTTTTAAACCTTGGGCTTGGCTTCCCCACATGGATTCAAACACTCACAAACCTTCCATTTCTGGATATTGCTAATACTAGATCTGCAGACACCATAGCTTGTCATATATTTGCTAGACTTCTCAAATATGTTGTATTACATTTGATTTGTCATTTCAATGCATATGTCGAAGCTAAGTGGCATAAGATGTGAAATTTAACAGTTTGTGTGGATAAGTTTGAATGAGTAGAACAGGAAGCAACTAAATACGACAAGAGTTGGAAGCTAATAAACTAAAGATACATGCTACAGGATAGCTATGGTGGCCTGATATGTTAGCACGGTGTCATCAATTTTTCATCTACTTTGTTGTTATTTATAATTTAATTTTTTATGAAGTAAATTCATAAACATAATTCTGATTATCTTGGACATGTAATAATAAATTTCAATAGATTACCAAGAAAATCTTTATATATAAGCAAACTATAATTTATTGTCAGCTTGAAAAGTGCCACTTAAATAAAAAACCAAATTTATTATGCATGTGTATCTAGAATTAGAAAACGATTATGATTTTGTGAAACACAAGTCTTAAGATTACAGCTAAAAAGCATTAAGATATTACTAAATAACCCGTCAACGCAACTCGCACATCTGTACAGCTTGCTCTTGTCTTATTTTATCAGATGCAGTTTGTGCATAATTTTGTGCTTTTTTTTCTGCTATGCGTGTGTTTTGGTTGGCAGACACTGTTGTTGTTAATTATTTTGTGATTATTAGGATGCTAAAGGATAGGTTTATATTCCCAGTCTGATATAGGACAACATGTACTCTTTTTCCGTCTCTTTTCTTCTGTTACATCTAGAAAGTATAAATAGGATTGTTAGATAAATTTTATTGATAAATGGTGTCATAAATGATAAAACCTGAAAATTGATGTATTTAGTTTGTATGACAAGTCAGAATATGTTATAACATCGAGTTAAACAAATTTAATATGGAAACGATGTTTTTAGATGATTTTAGACTTGCTCCAAAGTTCCATTCTATTTATAATCCAAAGTTCCGAACGCATTAATTTTTTTTCTTCTAATTCTTACCAATTTCATTTAGCGAGCCAAATGAACCATAGGCATCACAGAAAGCAAACAAAAGCTGCATTTGAATTAGGGGCGAACACCAAGGCAACACTTAAAAATCAACGTACAAAATTAGTGTTAATATCAAGTAGACTAATGGCAAGCTACTGAGATTGATCTTTCATCTCAAAAGAAAAGAAATATTAATATTAAGTGTCCATAATCCCCATATCAGATATTGAACTACTAAGAATGGATATTACATTTCATCTTAGCCAACACGCAAAGAAATTTACTATGTTCCGTCTTGATTTTTATAGGATTGATGTGGGATGCATCTAATGGATCTTTTGCCTTTCATTGATTGTAGTGGCTTGGTGCCATAATTAAGATCTTCTGTTTTGATTAGATAAATTAAAATCCACTCATATCGTAAGCCTTTATTTTATACTATTTAATGTCAATCAACCATCTAGAACATAATCAAGACCTTCTGTTAACATGATCTTTAAGACTAAGCGAGCATTAGGAAAGTTTAACTGTATGTAAATTTATAAAAAATCTAGAACATGCTAGATAAGCTTTGACTGCCCAAAAAGATTATACAAAACAATATTAAAGCTAAGCAAATAATGTAAAATTCTCCAAGATTAAAACTAGAGTTTGGCAGGGCTTCGTGAACGCAAGCCCCCACAAACGCAAATTATGACGTAGGCTCGACCAACTTGGGCGGACCATAGACCAGCATCTCTTTTTAATGTGCAATGGAGATAACTGACCTAGGCCATGGACCTTCATGATCGCCCAAAGACCCCGTCCACGTAAGTGCTTTCTCCGGTTCCTTCCCTCATTTTTTATACTACATAGCCTCCTCTTTCACTCTATGTTCCTTTTCAGTTAATGTATTTTGAAATATGCATTTTACAACGAACCCTAATCTCGACTTTCCTATAAATACAAGTCAAGGGCAGCTTTGGAGAGAGTCCCGACGTGTGTGAAAGTGTGCCGAAGCCCTACCGGAGTGGATCTACGATACTAGAACGAAGACGGTGATTCGCAAGCTACCCATTGGCTCAGATCTATGATTGTGACAAGCATGCGATGAGCGGCTAATCCCATTAGCCGTTTGCGGAGGATCTACGGCTAAGTTTACTCTTCTTTAATTACTTATGTTTTGATATATTCGTATTAAGCGAGATCTATTATGTGTATGCAAATGATACACATTTGGCTATAATTATGATTATGTGTTGCGATTGGTATAAGCAAGATAGTTTATCGTGGTGTTATTATCCGTGCCGAGTCCATTAGTTTAGGGATTAAGACGAGTATTAATGTTGCATACGCTATGCCGAGAGTTATTGGTTAAAACACGTTTCATTAATTTAGTCGCGCAATTGATTATGTCTATGTGATCGTTACATGAAATTATAGTGAGTAATACTTATGCCGTGGTGATTCCGTGAATGGTTACTCGTCTCTTGATTGTTTATCATCTTCTTTAGTTACTTCGTCCTTAATTTTAGTTACAAAGCAACAACAAACCATTACTATAAACAAATCATTCAAATCCACAAATTCACAATTTAAATGCTTTCAATAAACTTTTAAGGCTAATAACCTAATCCTAATTACGAGCCCACTCCCTGTGGTATTCGACCCTTACTTCTCTAGCTAAATAGTGGATTTAAAGACTAAATCGGCGGGTCACAACTACGGCCCATCAAAATTTTGGCGCCGTTGCCGGGGAGTGTAATGGTAGTTTAGGTATAAAGTTAGTTTATTGCCTTAGTTTTATGTAATTAAGTTCCTTTCTATGGTTATTTTTAGTCTTTATTTTATTATTATAATTATTAAAAATCAAATAAAAAATTTAAAAATCCAAAAAAGTAATTGTAGTCATCTACTTTACCCCCAAAAATATTAGTTTAATTAAAATATTCTATTTAAGTATTTTATTTAGTGTATGCACACACGTCGATCGGCTAAAGGATTGCCGCTACAATTCGAACCTGAGATCGAATAATTAGCGAGATCGAACCGAATGACTGTCAGGATTCAAAATCAACAATTAATCACGGAGAATTTAAACGCACAAGAGGAAGAAATTCCTGATTTAGAAATTCCCGATTCAGAGATTCCTAATTTAGAAAACCCTCCGATTTCGCCGCGAAATCGTGATCAAGAAGAACCCGAGCGCATAGTTGCTAGAATGGGTCATCAACCGAGACGTACGGTTGAGTCGCATTACCGTCTTGGGGATGTGCCCGATCCGTCTCCAATTCGTTATCCCGAAAACGAGAACGAACCCGAAGTTCGTCCTCAATTATTTCAAATTCTTCCGATCTTTCGAGGGATGCCAAGTGAGGAAACCTATGAACATCTAGCTGAGTTCACAGCTATTTGTAAAGCAAACCATCTCCGAGGTATAACCACTGACGGTTTAAAACTTTGATTATTTCCTTTTTCGTTAAAAGAGAAAGCGAAGAATTGGTTCGTATCCTTACCAACCAATAGTATTACAACATTGGATCAAATGAAACGAGAATTCCTTAATGAATATTACCCCATTAGTAAAACAACCGAGAAAAGAAAAGAGATTACCGATCATCAATACCAACCAATAGCATTACAACATGGGATCAACTGTCGATGGAAAATGATCAGCCTACCGATCATCAATCCAAACCAAGATATGAACCACCAAAGAGAGATTATCAATATGGTTCAACTTCAGCAGCGAAGGATGAACGACATTATAAGTCAAATCATCATGATCAACCACAATTCCAAGTAGAATCAAATATGACTTCTGCGCAATTTGCAGAGTTTGCTGAATTTATGAAACAACAATCAGCTATCAGTACTAAAACCATGGATAAGAAACATGAGATTAACGAAGTTAATGAAGTAGCTAAGATAACCAAATTAAGGAGTGGAAGAGAGGCAGATAATAAAAATAGAGATGCCTAAAGAGAAAGAGGCAGAAGAAGTTACCGACACTGAAGTCGTGTATGAGGAGAAAGAGAATCCAAAGAAGAAGGAGATTCCTAATAAGGTTTCTTTTAAAGAGCCAATTAAAGAAGATATTCCAACGACCAAAGTTGAGGAGGTGGATAACAGTCAGGACACTTCAATTCCTCCTCCTTATCCTGCCGCTTTAGAAAATCCAAAATCTTCTCCAAACGGTAAAACAGGCCCACAACCAGAGGATCTTTGGGATTTATTCAATGAAGTTAAGATCAATATACCTCTGATAAAGGCCATTCAACAGGTTAAATCTTATGCCAAATTTCTAAAAGATCTATGTACTCAGAAAAGAAAGTATAAAGTCTCGCTCCCAAAGCAGATCAGTCTAACTGAACAGTTGAGTGCAGTAATTTCTAGTTCTCTACCTTCTAAGCTGAAAGATCCTGGATCACCATTGATTCCAGTGACAATAGGCAATGTGTAGATTTAAAAGGCACTGCTTGATCTTAGAGCTAGTGTTAATATTTTACCTGGAAACTTGTTTGATAAACATGATCTAAGTCAGTATATTATCTTACAACTGGCAGATCGGTCAACCAAGTGCCCAAGAAGTATTTTATCAGATGTCATAGTAAAAGTTGAAGATTTTTACTATCCAGTTGACTTCCTAGTATTGGACATTGAAAGTTCAATATGAGATAATCAACCGGCTATTATCCTAGGCAGACCTTTCTTAGCCACGATTAATGCACAAATTAATTGTAGGACATGGGCAGTGGATATTGCCTTTGGTAATAGGAAATTAAGACTGAATGTGTTTAATGCTTCAAGTGTCTCTGCTATTGATGCAGAATGTTATCTTATAAACATCGTGGACGAACTTGCGCAGCAACATAGTTCGTTAGTCAATACCAAAGATGCTACTGTGTTATTCTTTGCTGAAAATGAGCTAGCCAAGTTAAATCATGTTGAGTGTGATAAGCTAGAATTAGTCATGGAATCCACACTAGAGTCAAAACAACCACCGTGGACCCATAGGACTGAAAAATTACCTACTGATTTACCTAAGTCAGCCAAACCTTCAATTGAGCAACCACCTGTTCTAGAATATGGAGCTGCCATCTCATTTGAAATATGCTTTTCTAGGTCAGAATGACATGTTGTCTGTCATAATTTCATCATATCTGACTGAAGAGAAAGAAAAAGCTCTACTGCAGGTGTTAGTCAAATATAAAGAAGCAATAGGGTGGACGATAGCTGATTTAAAAGGAATCTGTCCCACTTTGTGTATGCACCGAATCATTACTTATCGAGAAGCTAAACCAGCTCGGGATGCACAAAGGAGGTTGAATCCTATTTTAAGAGAGGTAGTTAAGAAGGAAGTATTAAATGGTTGGACGCTGGAATTATATATCCTATATTTGATAGTAAGTGGGTAAGTCCAACCCAAACTATGCCCAAGAAATCGGGAATTACAGTCATTAATACTGAAGAATGAGAGAAGATAACTACTCGCCCTGTAACTGGGTGGAGAGTTTATATATATTCCAGAAAACTTAATGCTACGTCAGAGGATTTGCCCATACAGATCCTTAACCCAAATACCACATGGTTTACAAGGTTTACAATGGTAGGACTAGTTTTTGAACGCACCGAGAGAGGTTTCCAAATTCATTGTCCAAAGTCTGCTAAAGTGACCCAAATCCCTTTCAAAGCCCCAGAACCTGTACCTGAAAGAAAGAATAATAAAGGAAAAGCCCGAATGGAAGTTGATGCAGATGATCAGAGGCCATGGAAGAGGGTCGAGACCGTTGATCTCGTTTGGGATCAAGTGCACAAGTTGAAGGAGACAGTTGGAGATTTAGTAAACGCGAACAATATATCGATTAAGGAGATCCAAATGCTTTGGGAAAATCAAAAGAAGAATGATCATCTGTTTAACAGGCACTCAGACTAGCTCACCAATCTTCAGATCACTGTCGGAGAGTTGGAAGAGATTGTCACACCTCCGGCCGAATGATGATTTTATAATTATTTGAATTTTAGTTTTAATTACGCGTGCTAAACATTAAGTATGGTTTGATTATTTCTGTTAATCTTTATTTCCAGATAATATCAGCACACACATGTATATAAATACTCTAATAATCTCACACAAACAGAAATAAACTCAATGATTGTGAAATGATTATAAGAAGACAAAGAGAATAATATTGAATGCGGTGGCTGGAATGTTGAGTCCGTGTATTTCAAAAAGTCAACCATTCTTACACAAAACCCTAGGGCACTTTATACCTAGGGGAATTAAAATAAGTTTCAAGGTATTACACAATAGCCCCTTGAACTTTAAATACAAATAAATTAAACATGAAATAAATTTCAAGACAAACTATTCTAGAAATAATTATTACAAAATAAATCCATAAGATCGAAATTTAATATCTAACAATCTCCCCCTTTTCGATCATTGTGGCGGAACTCTGGCATGATCTGTTGTTTCTCGGAGGCCACGGATGACATCGAATCGTCTTATCACTGGCCTCATATGTAGCCTTTCGTACAGGTATTCAATGCCGCTGAGGATGTCTTGTATCTCCTTTGGTGAGCGTCTGAGTTTTGGATTAGTCTGAGCATCGAATTCTTGTATTCTTCTTGTAAGTTCAGCTCTGACCAATCTGAATGTTCCATCGGAGTAACAGGGGAGATCCTCGAAGCGCATGAATCTTTTTTGCCCCTTTTGATTCACAAAAATAACTCCTGGGTCTCCTCTAAGTACAACTCTATATGCAGGATGATGATCTAACATGAAGCTGTCTTGCTCAGGGGCACGTAAACCGACTTTTACCAGCGCGCTCTCAATAGCCATTTGGAAATCTCTTAAGCACATGATGATCGAGCGGCGGTTCATACTACGTGTGAGTGCGGCTACGACAGTCATGTGAGACAGACGTTTTTTGATTCGGTGTTTCAATTTCTCGTGCAAAAATTCAACGTCATCCACATTTACATAATCAAGGTCATTCTCGTAAAACTCCTCAACAGTACCATCTTCTCTTTCTACCTGATAGGCAGGATAGAACACTTTAGCTCTTTTGCACATCGTGATGGTGAGAAGCCTTTTTATCTTTGACTTTGACACTTTTGACCTCTTCTCCCTGAGCATCAACTGATTATACTCGACCTGTTCAGCTTTCGAGACATTTTTAAGTTCCATCAGTAAGCGCCTGCTGAACGACCCTGGTTTCTTCCTGAAGACTATCTTAAACCTTTCTTCCAGGAATGGATTCTGGAACTATTCAATTGGAAACTTCTGCAAAAATTCCTTCAGGCCTTGAACGGGGGGATATTCTATCTCAGCTTTCTGTGCTTCAAGTAGTTTGAAAATCTTCCCCCTTCGTTCTTGCCTCAACTCTTCTTTCAGTTCCAGTGGCAGAGAGTGTACCCCACCTTTAGTGTACCAACTTACCCAATATAGATCGTTGTCGTCATGGATACCAGGCTCATCAGGTGTCCTATCAAATTTTTGTACAAGCTTAGCTCCTGAGGGCTCTGGTTCCTGGGTTTGTGATTGGGGTACATATTGGACTTGGGGAGGACTTTGGATTCTGGGAGGGATTTTGATTAAAGGGGATTCTTTGAGAGTGGAGGGAGCTTGAATTGAAGACAGGATCTCTTGTTGTGGTACGTGGGGGCGGGAGTTTAGAAATTCAAATGATGAGGAAGATTTTTGTGGTGACTCAGGCTCAGGTTTTGGGGTAAGTAAAGGCTAGTCGTCATCAGTATCAGAGTCTGAATCAAACACCAATATGATTTCGACTTTTTCATGAACGGGCTCATACTCGACCATTGCTGACCTGGGATCCAATGGAACCGGACCTTCAACCAACGGCTCGTCTTCTAACATTTCCTGAGCCCCAAACCTCTGTTCCCCGGAACATTGTATGTCTGCTCCCTCAGATTCAGCTCCCCCTACAACCATGATCAAGTCCTCAGACTGAATTTTTCGGCATTTCTCCCCCTCATGGCGATCAGGGTCCTCCTGATCGTCATGCTTTCTTTTCTGGGATTCAGCCTGAGGACGACATTAAAGCTCTTTTACGGCAGACTCAAGACGGTCCATTCTTGAGTTGAGCTGCTCCTGGACTTGAAGAATTAAACTAGTTATTTCGCTATCTTGTCTGAAAGGTCCAAAAGCTGTGATTGGACTGAACGGGTTCCTTGTGGAGGTAGGTCCTCAGAAGCGACACCCTTACCCTTAATAAATGAGAGAAGGGCGATGTGTCGTTCTTCAGCAGCCTCCTTCTAGGCGTCCATGTCAGCCCGGGTGACAACTCCGGCAACACGTAAAGCTCCCGTTAGCATCTCGAGATTAGTCTTGTGATGGCCTGAAGTTGACGGCATTGATGATGCAACTTCAGGTCTTCCTTCCATCACTTCTGGCTCCACAGCGGGATGCGCAGATCCGGAAGTTTGTGGAGCTGCCACAAAGGCAGCTCGTTCGGGGAACACTACGAAGGCGTCGTGCATTGTGTGTGGGGGTGGGGAGTAAGCTGTGGGTGAAGGAAGTTTGGTCACTTGGGGCGAAATGTGACCTATTTCAACATCATGACTCTCCGAGTGAGAGGGTGATGGGGGTAGATTCGACCATTAGACTGATGGTCTTTTGATGGGTTGTCCGGCTGATAGGGCTTAGGTCTCCCTTAGATGTTACCTCGAGCCCTCGTAAAACAGAGACGGTCCTTTCAGAATCCGCCGCCTCTGCCTCGTCACCTGCAACTCCCTCTCTTATATGAACAAACTCCCTCTCACCCATACCCAATGTTTGTTGAACTTTCACCTCATCTCCTTCAGCCTCACTCACTCTAGCCTCACCTTCGGATTGGGTAGACTCAGTCGGTTCTGACCAAGCCTCATCCGAATAGAAATCCCTGACATATTCCCTTACCCGATCTGTTTGCACTGCTCTCTATAGCATAGACAGTGGAATTGGCATTACCGGGACTGTGGGTGTCCCCTTTGGAAGGTTCAACTTTTGAATTTTGGCTGTCATATACACGTCGGCCTCGGGGAGCTCATGAATGTCCTTGTCATCGTCCATTGTGTACTGAATAACCAGCTGTAGAAAACGCTGGAGAGATATGTATTTGCGTCCACGCTTTGTTCATCTCTCTAGGTTGACTCTCTTTAATTCTTCAAACAGAAAAGCAGCATAATCGTAATGTCGGTCGTAGGCGAATGCTGCAAACATTGCAAGTACTTGGATGGATGCTGAGTCATGACCAGCATGTTTGGCGGTGAAGCACTTGTTTATGATGTCGAAGAGAATCCTCCAATGTGATTGAAGGTTCTTTGTGCGGAAGTCTGATGGCTTTGTTAGGGGGCCATCATATCCCAGAGACTTCATCTCTTCCAAGGTTTCTAGAAGAGAAGGGAAAAGGGAAAACTGAAGTCGGGATACGGTATAGGCTTCGGCAGGTAGGCGTAAAATGTGGCGGATGGTTGCGGTTGTGATCTTGACTGGGACACAGTCAATGGTGGAGGTGAAGTATGGTTCGACATCAGATATGAACTGAAGATGATGCCAGAACTGTTGGAGGTATATTTGTTGAACGAAGATGGCGGTGGATAGTGAGTAGTATATGGGGTGGTTTTTGAGAATATCAAAAGCAATATTCTCGGTTTCATGGTGAAGGGTGGATACGTCGAGTTGCCAGTTACGGGCAAAGAACTTGACGAACTGGGATTGGGGAAGGATGGATTCTTCTTGTAGTTGGACGTTGTTATTTGGAATTGGTGAATGGGGCATGGTTATAACAATAGGTGGTTCCATGAGTCCTCTAAAGATGCATCAGAGTTAGAATATAAGACTTAAAAAATATGGCATTGATACTAAGTCTGGGATAAGTGTGAGATAGAAATTGTCTGTTCTGTTTAAAGCATTGGGTTTTTATTAGTAGAATGGGAATTCTACTGAATAAAGTCTAAAGTGAATCGTTAAGAGACCAATGTTAGAATAGACATTTTCACTCAAACACTGACCCTAACTCTAACCAATGGTGCACAGGACTGGAAATATTTTTAGTTTTTTGATTTAGAATAAAAATGCAAAAATGGAAAAATTTAAAAAATGCTAAGTGTTGAATTTCGGGTGAGCCGAATTCGGATGAACAGTGGTCCGAATTCGGTTCAGTCTGAAATCCAAATGATGATGCATGGATATGTAATGAAAAGGTCCGAATTCGAATGGATGCAGAATTCGGAAGGGGACCGGATTCGGGATAGATCCGAAATCGGATGCACAGTTAATGGAAAATGAAACTTAGAAAAATAAATGAAAATTTTGAACAATGTTGTTGAAAACCGAATTCGGATACACAGTGTACCGAATTCGGATGAACAGTTGTCCGAATTCGGATGCACAGTGGTCCGAATTCGGATGAAACATTTGAAATATATGAAAATTTTCTAAGTATTTTGGTCCAAATTCGGGGGATGGTCCAAGTTCGGATGGTCCGAATTCGATCAACAACAGTTGAAGTTCATGCAGTCATGCAACCTGAACAGTTCAAAAGTATTCAAACATGCAGATCCTTGTTTTAAAACATGCAATGAACATTTTATTTAACTACAAGAATCTAAAAAGAACAGATTTAGCGTCCTAAAATATGCAAAAACCGAAACAAAAAAATTTTAAATATGCAAAAACCGAAACAAAATGACTGGGCATCTTGGGAGGGAGTCCGACATCACGAGGACTCCGTAGCTGGTATGCCATATCAGTCTTATGAGGATTACATGATGCCTGACTACCAGGCCTATAACCCTGCTGTCGATACTTATCAGCGCTATCCGGCGCATGGCAGACAGGACCTCCTAGACCCGATGCCTCCTTACTTGGTTCCGCCGACTGGACAGTTCACCCATGGCCAGAACCCGTATACCGACTTCTTCAATAGCGTTTTTGGTCCTCCTCCGCCACCTGCTCCATTTGAATGATCGGGTACTATCCTTCGTTATTCTTTACTTTTTTTGTCTTTTATTTTATTTTATTTTAGTTTGTTATTCATTTAATTTCTTTATCGTAATTTTCATTTATTTTTAGTTCTTAGCCGAGTCCTATTTAGAGTTTATAATGTTTATATAATCGTTCATTTCTTCCCCATTTGAGTCTTGTTTTCCGATCAGGGCGTGGAACATGATGATACTTAGAAAATACATGTGCGAGTGAATTGGCTAGTGCTGACATGATATTTTATAATTAAGAAAAGAGTCGTAGTAATAATTAAAACTTTTGCCATGTAAAAATGAATTCAAGTAAGTTAAAATTTATTTGGGCTTAAATATAAGTAATGTGTCAAAAGATTTTTGAAACTCCTGCAATAAGGGGAAGAACTTAATCATGTTTTAGCCTCAGAAGTAAGTTAATTGCAGTCTAGATGGTTCGGGAAACTAAGTCCGTAGGGGTACCACTCATGCCTAATCCCCTAAAACTATTTGGTTTGGGAGCCGTAGACTAAAATCTCGTTACATGGACCATCTAGCTAATGTAGTGAAAAGAATATAGATAGAAGCATGGTGTTAAAAAGAAAAATTGTCGTAAACATGCAAAGAGGAAAAAGATGGTCGGAAGACCCGCATGTTTTAGGTATCGTAACCTTGAGCTAAAAGTGTATTTTCAAAAGTTAGATACATTATATAAATTCTAAGATAAGTATATTTTAACTGAAAACGTCTTCAATTTACATGTTAAGAACTTTAATGTATTAGTACGAAGGCTAGCTTGACATAAAATTTCTAGACTCACTGTCAATACATGCTCGTTACTTAGTTAATTCTGATTCCAAAAGCTTGTTCGGGGACGACCAAGAGTTAAGTTGGGGAGACTTGATAAGTCTAAAATTTATATGGTTTCTGAATCATATTATGATCATTTTAAGCACCGATACTTTGTAAAATCCATATTTGTACTACAAGTTTGTATTTCAAGGCCAAGACGTTAAAAAGAAGCAATCTGAGAGAATTCAGAGCAAATCAAGCTGAGGGTGGCGCAGGCCTGCGCTCCACATAGCGTTCCAACTGTCCAGATACGTTCAAGCACATGCCAGGTAAACCCTAGCCGCATCCGGGTGCAGGGGGGGCGGAGGCCTGCGCTAGTGCGGCGAAAAAACGCGTTTTACAGCCTGTGGAACCCTAATCTCGACCTCCCTATAAATACAAGTCAAGGGGCAGCTTTGGAGAGAGTCCCGACATGTGTGAAAGTGTGCCGAAGCCCTGCCGGAGTGGATCTACGATACGAGAACGAAGACGGTGATTCGCAAGCTACCCAATGGCTTAGATCTATTATTGTGACAAGCATACGATGAGCGGCTAATCCCATTCGCCGTTCGCGGAGGATCTACGACTAAGTTTACTCTTCTTTAATTTCTTATGATTTGATGTATTCGTATTAAGCGAGATCTATTATGTGTATGCAAATGATAAACATTTGGCTATGATTATGATTATGTGTTGCAATTGGTAAAAGCAAGATAGTTTATCGTGGTGTTATTATTTGTGTCGAGTCCATTAGTTTAGGGATTAAGACGATATTAATGTTGTATGCGCTATGCCGAGAGTTATTGGTTATAACACGTTTGATTAATTTAGTCGCGCAATTGATTATGTCTATGTGATCGTTGCATGGAATTACAGTGAGTAATACTTATGCCCTGGTGATTCCGTGAATGGTTATTCGTCTCTTGATTGTTTATCTTCTTCGTTAGTTATTTCGTCCTTAATTTTAGTTACAAAGCAATAGCAAACCACTACTCTAAACAAATCATTCAAATCCACAAATTCACAATTTGAATGCTTTCAATAAACTTTTAAGGCTAATAACCTAATCCTAATTACGACCACAATCCCTGTGGATTCGACTCGTACTTCTCTAACTAAATAGTGGATTTAAGGACTAAATCGGCGGGTCACAACGACGGCCCGTCAAGCGATATCATAAATCTTGTAAATTGTAAAAAAGATCATGTGAATGGTGTTAATGATCATTCACTTCAATGACCAATGTGCATTGAACATTTACATTAATTTTAAAGGACACCAAAAGTGTGAATGTATGTGAAATTCATATATCATGTGTATAACGTTAATTTAAACATGATTATCAGAAAAAAAAATTAATTTTCTTTTAAGGTTGGTATCTTCAAGTGCACTTGATTTCAATAGATACTTTTTTGAACCTGTGTATATATACATAGATCGAGGTTCAATGGGAAACCTCGATGCATTAGGAAATCAAGGGGAACCAAAAGTTTATTACGTATTTAATAAGGGTGCAAGAATGGCATTTTGGGAACGCCTAAAATATCTTTAATAATTATAAGATTTAGTTTAATTTAATAATTATCCTCCTGGCCGGCCTCCCTCTCAAGAGAACCGCCACCGCTAGACCTAGCACCACTGTCGCTATCCACCACCCACTGTCGTCATGCATCACTATCGACCCACCACCACCAATGGAGAACCATTGCCACCATCTATCTCGGCCAACACCCACCCACCATCTCTCTCGGCTGGCCTCCCATCTAGGCCGTCCATCGCTAGACCCACTACCGTCGTTGTTGTCCACCATCCAACAACGTTGTGCATTGTGTAATGAACGCGAAGATGATAAAGGGTGAAGAAAATTACGATGAATGATGAACACTTTCTTTCTCTCGGCCACACCCCTTATCTCTCGGCCGGCCACCACTAGATGAAGATCATGATGCATCACGATGATGGATTGATGGACACATTGAACACAAAGATGATGAATGATGAACGATAATGATGCATTGTGTTATCCACGAACATTATGAACACAAAGGATGAACCAACATGATGATATGAACACGAAGATCCATTGTGCATCGTGTTATCGACTGTGCTTCGTGTTATCGATTAGTTCATGAATTCTTTTTATAAATTTTTGAATATGTATAATTTTTGAATGAACGATGCATCAACATTTTCACCATCTTTTTCGAATTATAGTTTTTGATAAATTTGAAAGTGTATTACTTAAATTTCTATAGAATTTAATATTTAATCATTTGATAGAATATTCACTTAATATAAAACTAAAATTGATTAATCTAACTATCATTCGGTAGATGCATCTAAGATGTTACATCAACAAATAGAAATTCATGTTGCATCACGAGATGACCTTGATCCAAGATGGTTTTAAATGTACGATACATACATGTTTCTCCATAAAACATAACCCTATATATACACACACACAAACATATACATTTATATATATATATATATATATATATATATATATATATATATATATATATATATATATATATATATATATATATATATATATATATAGGGTTGGGATCATTGCAGAACCTTAATTTAGTGCAGAACCATAGAACCAATCTAAACCATTAGATTATAATATAACACTAGGGATAAGATGGTAATTATACAATTAACATTGAAATAATAGCAGCCTACCAAGTTTGACTGTCCACATTGACTTTTTTTTTTACTCTTTTAATATATAATGGACATGCAGTGTTGCATCGACGTTAAATATACGATATCAAAGTGTTCATTCGACATCGAATGGTCGTATGGGTAAAAAAAATTTACGAAAAATAAACACGTATATTTTTTTTTCAAAAAAATATATTCATGACCGTTCTCGTTAAATCCACCAACTTTGACTACTAATTTTGACTATTATTTATCTCTGTTAATAATGAACGTATATGCAGTGTTGCATCGACGTTAAATATACGGTATCAAAGTGTTCATTCGATATCGAATGATCTCATGATCTCACCATGATATATTGCATCGTGGTCTGGGTAAAATTTTTTTTACGAAAAATAAAAAAATATATATCATAACCGTTCTCGTTAAATCCACCAACTTTGACTACTAATTGTGACTATTATTTTGGCTCTGTTAGTAATGAACGTATATGCAATGTTGCATTGACGTTAAATATACGATATCAAAGTGTTCATTCGATATCGAATGATCTCATGATCTCACCATGATATATTGCATCGTGGTCTGGGTAAAATTTTTTTTACGAAAAATAAAAAATATATATCATAACCGTTCTCGTTAAATCCACCAACTTTGACTACTAATTGTGACTATTATTTTAGCTATGTTAATAATGAGCGTATATGCAGTGTTGCATTGACGTTAAATATACGATATCAAAGTGTTCATTCGATATCGAATGATCTCATTATCTCACCATGATATATTGCATCGTGGTCTGGGTAATTTTTTTTTACGAAAAATAAACACGTAAAATTTTTTCGAAAAAAATATATCATGACCGGTCTCGTTTTAAAGAGTATAAAATTCTCGTTTTTATGGTATAATTTTTTTGATTTAAAAATTAATAATATTAATGTTATTTGAATTTAAAGAAAAAAGATATTTATTTTCCTAATGTCAATCTTTTTGGTATTTCCAATCTTTTCCTTTTTTACCCCTCCATGAATTAAAATATCACTATTACCAATCTTTTTTTTACTAATTCCAAACTTAACTCTTTTAATCAAGACCATTAGATTATTCTAATCTATGGACGATATTGGTTCTACTGTTCTACAATAAATTTAGGTTCTGCAATGATCCCATCTCTATATATATACATGTATATGTGTGTGTATATATCTATACATATATACACACATATATATATATATATATATATATATATATATATATATATATATATATATATTAAATGCATAATATTGATTCATTTGATGATAAAATTTATGTATTTATATATAATTTTAAGAATTTGATAATTTTTTAAATTTCATGCATAAATTCATGCATTTAGGGTATGAATAAATAAAATTAAAATTTAAATGTAAATTTAGTATGAATTTATGATATATATTAATATTTAAGAGGTATCAATGCTTTTATGTTATAAATTTAATTTTAAAAATGGTGTACAAATTAATTTATGTCTTTGAAATTAATGATTCTCATGTTCACATAAAATAAACGATTCTCACCGGATGTATATCCAACATTCTAACATAATATGATTTCACTATTATATATATATAGAGAGAGAGAGAGAGTGAGTGAGAGAGAGAATGTTCTTCTAAGAACCTAAATATTTGTGATAACCTAAGAACCATTTGGGACCATTAGATCAAGAAGATCTATGACTCAAAATTGTCAAATGACATTTTTGTAATTATTTAGAACTTTGATAGTGGAGAATCTTGAAAATGTGTGTAAATAGTATTTTCGGAAGGAAAATTTATGAATTTTGTCTTTCTCTCTTTTTTACTTTTTTTCATTTTCATTTTCATTCATTAGAATTGATTTTTATAGTAAAAAAACATTTTCATAAAAAAAATATTTTTTTTCTATATAGAAAATTATTTAACTGCTAGAAAGTTAACGTATTCTATATAGATATTTTATGTGTCTATATTTTTATGTTATGTTGATTAACATAACTATTACTAATGTATGTATAATGTTATGTTTCTTATACATTTCATATATTTTTATGACATCTTATACATTTCTATACCTTTTTATGTAGATTAACAATAGTATTCATAATCTATATAGAATGTTATATTGAATGATTTGTAAGAACATAGTTTTAATAAATTACTATTCATAATCTATGTAGATTAGCATTACTATTCATAATCTATGTAGAATGTTACATAGAATGATATGTAAGAACATAGTTTTAACAAATTATTATTCATAATCTATGTAGATTACCATTACTATTTATAATTTATGTAGAATGTTACATAGAATGATATGTAAGAACGCATTTTTAATAAATTACTATCCATAATCTATGTAAATTAACATTACTATTCATAATCTATGTAAAGAATCACGTATTCTACGAAGAAATACATTAAAAACACAGTTTTAACAAATTATCCGGCGAACATATTCTATGTTGATTATCATGTAATCTTTGTAAAATATCATGTATTCTATATAGATACAACGATAACAATTTACTAGTACGACAATAACAAAATTTTTTACATAGATACAAACTAGCTACAATGTATTCTGTATAGAATATCTATATAGATACAACAATAACAAAATTCTACATATATACAAAACTAGCTACAATCAATTCTGTATGGAATATCATGTATTAAATACAAAGTATCATATATATTATATGAGAGATGAGAGATGACAATGTTTTTTTTCCAAATGAAAGTGAATGGAGGAAAAAAAGAATATATATATAGGAGAGATAAAATTTTTTCTCAAAACTACCTTTTTGTTCTTAGGTTCTCACAAATATTTCGGTTCTTAGAAGAACCCATTGAGATCATTGCAGAACCTAAATTTAGTGTAGAATTGTAGAACCAATATCATCCATAAATTAGATTAATTTAATGGTCTTGGTTAAAACAATTAAGTTTTAAATTAGTGAAAAAAATTGGTATTAGTGATATTTTAATTCCACTTTCAGCTATCCTTTTTCTGCCTGAGAACTACACCAGACTTCTTTATCTGGCTTCCAGTCTACTAAGGCTCAGACACTGGCTTTGTGTAAAAAAAAAGAAAATATTGGAAATAGCAAAAAGATTGACATTATCAAAAAAATATCCTTTTTCTTTAAATTAAAATAACATTAATATGATTAATTAAATAAAAAAATTATACCATAAATCGAGAACTTTATACTCTTTAAAACGAGACCGGTTATGATATATATTTTATTTAAAATTTTTACGTGTTTATTTTTCGTAAAAAAAATTACCCAGACCACAATGCAATATATCATGTCGAGATCATTAAATGTCGAAGGAACACTTGGTATCGTATATTTAACGTCGAAGTAATACCATATATCATATATGCAAGACTGCATATACATTCAATATTAACAAAGTCAAAATAACGGTAATAATTAGTAGTCAAAGTTGGTGGATTTAACGAGAACGGTCATGATATATTATTTTTGTAATAATTTACGTGTTTATTTTATGTAAAAAATTTTTTTTACCAGACGACCATTCAATATATTATATCGAGATCATTCAATGTCGAATTAGAGTTTATATCACATATTCAACGTCGAAGTGATACTATATATCATATATGCAACACTACATGTACATTCAATATTAAAAGAGTAAAAAATGGTCAAAGTGGGCAGTCAAACTTGGTGGGCTGACTTTAATTTAATGTTAATTGCATATTTATTATCTTATCCCTAGTGTTATAGTATAATCCTATGGTTTAGATTTGTTGTATGGCTCTGCACTAAATTAAGATTCTGCAATGATCTCAACCATATATATATATACATATGTATGTATAAAAGCAGGCCTATGGAGCAATAGGTATACCCCAAACCATTTCTTTCTAATACCCGAAAATGTTAGTCATCAGTTTCCGATCCTTTGCACAACCCGCCGATGATGCAATTGTCCCGGATAATATGGTTGCATCTATGCTGCCAAACTCCGGCCGCCTGTTCTTCATTAAGCTGGTTGTCACTGTTCGCACCTCTCATCCTCAACATGGCGCCAGATTTAGAACCAGGCATGTGTTTGAGTTTAGTGCTCCGTGTGACGAAGAAACCGGACTGAACACGATGGCATGGGCTTCACTTATTGGTTACTTGGCCCAGGTGGATTCACCCGTTGAAGCTTTCACCGAGACCATCTTTCTGTCACCTTCTGCGCAGGACAAATGTTGTCAAATCCATCAAACGCAGGTCGCATGGTTCTTCCGTTGGAAGTTTTTGTCATTTTAAACAAGGATGAGCGTCAGATGGCACCGGTGGCTAAGGTAGATGTGGAGGAGGAAGGGGTGGTTTGCACCGTCTGCATGGATGACATTGAGATTGGATCCAAGGTGTTAGAAACATAAATATTATTGAAACTTTAGTCAAGATTATTATGTGTGACATTAATAATGAAAATAATTATTAGCCTAAGTTGAAGTACCGGTAATATACTAAACCGGTTCATAGTAGTTATTTTGCAACTGTCATTAGGACAGTTGCATCTCATCCGAACAGATGTGTCTTTTGGACACAATCCAAGCCTATATATATATGTGTAAATGTATTGGTATGTAAAGTAATGTGTGTATCAGAAATACAAGTGATTATTAGGAGAATTTCTGTATTCCCATTTCGTGTTTTCTTTCACTTCTGTTCCTGCATTTCTTATCCGCAAACATGAATCATATCAGCAAAGTTCAAGATAGTTTCAACAGATCATATGCATCTGAATGTAATGATCCATATGCCACAAGAGTTTTATCTACCCTGGGACATCAAAGTAACAACAATTGGTATCAGAGCCGGTTCCAAAACTCTCCAACAGAAGAATCATGGATCAAGCAGAAGATGCAACGATTGAAGTTGAAGCAACAAGATCAGATTCAGTCTCCACCACTCACAATTTCACAAAGAAAACAAAGGAGATCACGTTGCTATGTTTGTAAGAAAAGGGGACATTATGCTTGGGACTGCCCACACAAAACAAAAGGAAAACAGAGCCTGTTCGATGCAAGATCAGATGTAAACACCAGTTCCAAGTCTGATCAGAAACTGTGGGTACACAAAGAAAAAGTATGCTTCGCTGGGGAATACATGCTAAACGGAACAGAACATAATCACTGGGATCACATATGGTATGTAAATTCTGAAATTTCCACTCACATGTCTCCAAACAGAATTGTCTTCAAAAATCTGAAAAATTGCTTTATTGTGAATGATAAAGACCACGAAGACAATTTTGTTTTTGCACTTGGAATTGGATCTGTTGACATCACAACACATTTAGCAACCTACTCTATTCCTTATGTCAAATACACTCCTGAGATTAACATTAATCTCTTGAGTTTAAAACAACTTATTTTACAAGGATTCAAGGTTGACATAAAAGATTCAAAGTGCACCATAACACACATGTTTGATAAGTCCAATTCAAGTGATGAGTTTGATGAGACAGTGGGTTTGAAACTTCAAGATAATTTCCTTGCAAATTATTTTGAAGAGATTGACAAGTCCTTGGTTTTTGAAAAATCACAGAAAAGTTTTCTATCAAAACAGGAACAAAGTGATTGGGAGATTAAATCTCTCAAAGTTGATAACATATCCGAATTCTTTAAGTTCCTGGATTTAATAAACAAGGATGAACTTGTCATGAAATATAAAGAAGCATTTAAGAGAGCATTTGATAGAATCATTGGATGGTATCATAAAAATTACAACAACACAGCACCACAAGTTCCTGTTAGACTTTTTGGAATTCAGATTTGTTTGCTAGACTTATACAAGATTGTATTAAGTCATGGTGGCTTTGAGAAAGTCACATGTGAAGAAAAGTGGAGTGGATTAGCAAATGCACTTGGCTTTCCCTCCTACTACGCCCCTGGATTGATGAAAATCTATGAAGATCACCTGCTCCTACCACAACGCTACTATGAGTTCGCTAAACCAGCCAAGTTTTGGCCTGAAAATGTTGCACATACGAAGCAACAATTTGATGCAGCAAGAAGTTATGCTGATCATTGTGGAACCAGTAGCATGATGGAAGAATGTGATCAAAGAGCAAGCAAAGAACATGTTGATGATGACAGCATGAAAGATGATGAGTATGTTGTTGTTTGAAAGACACCATTGCTGAAAAGTTTCATAATATTTAGGGGGAGAATGTTAGAAACATAAATATTATTGAAACTTTAGTCAAGATTATTATGTGTGACATTAATAATGAAAATAATTATTAGCCTAAGTTGAAGTACCGGTAATATACTAAACCGGTTCATAGTAGTTATTTTGCAACTGTCATTAGGACAGTTGCATCTCATCCGAACAGATGTGTCTTTTGGACACAATCCAAGCCTATATATATGTGTAAATGTATTGGTATGTAAAGTAATGTGTGTATCAGAAATACAAGTGATTATTAGGAGAATTTCTGTATTCCCATTTCGTGTTTTCTTTCACTTCTGTTCCTGCATTTCTTATCCGCAAACATGAATCATATCAGCAAAGTTCAAGATAGTTTCAACAGATCATATGCATCTGAATGTAATGATCCATATGCCACAAGAGTTTTATCTACCCTGGGACATCAAAGTAACAACACAAGGCTGGTCGGCTTCCTTGCATGCATCTTTTCCATGAGACATGCATTAACCAGTGGGTACCAGATAATTATACTTGTCCCAACTGTCGTCTTCCGTTAGTTTAATTACAAGATCGATTAGTAAATAAAAATATCAACTGCGGACTCAGTAATTTTATCAATTAGAATTACAAATCTATCATTTAAATGTATGAAAGGACTTGTGTGTGGACACATTCATATATTGGTTTGTAATTTAAGTTCATAAAGTTATTGTGCCCTGCCTGGATTGATGTACTCTTCTACCCTGATTTATTATAAAAGGGAATAAACTTTGATTTTAAGAATGATACCAGTATTTATTCGACAGTCATAAATTCAAATGTCTTAAGTTTTTATCTTCTTTCTTGTAAGTTTCTACATAAGTTCTAAACTTAATTGTAAGACGGTCATAAATTCAAGTATCTGTATTAACATATCCAATATATTTTTCAGCATACAGAATTGAAGAAAATATACATTAAATTTCTTGTATTTTAAGACACTCAAAAAATTAACCTGCTACATCCCACCCCTTAATTTAGGTACATATATATATAAAAGGAGGGGTTTAATGACATTTCTTGAATGTAACAATGAAAACCGTTTTTAAAATTTAATTTTTTCATCATTTTTTTAAATATTTAATCAACATAAACATTTATTGTTATTCTTCTTAAACATCAAGCTTTTTTTTGTTGATTCATTGAACGTGAGATTTTATTGTGCATAATTTCTCTTCCTACACAAAATCTCACCGAATTTAAACACAAAAAAAATTTCGTGTCTTATGCACCATAACACATATTTTATAAAAATTAACAGTAAATGTGTAAATTGGTTATACATACATATAGATACATACATACACACAAACACACACACACACATAAAATTTAATATCTCTATTAATTTTATGTCCATATATGTTGTCATACATAATGTACATTAATGTGTATATGTAATAACATAATGATATTCAAATATGGATGATATAGTATGTGATCAATTCACATTAATTTAAAATTCATGAACTTTTATCACAATACACTTCCTAATGATATACACATTAATTTAACATAATGATATCACAATACACTTCATGATACAGTACATTGTTTGTTACTCATCTTTCTTCATATATATAAGAAGAGAGTAACAAACAATGTACATGAGTCGTGCGGAGGCGATAGTATATATGTTGTTTCCACAATTAATTAATTAATTAATGTACATTTTGCTCGTTTAGGTTTTCTAAACTTTGATACTATCAGATGTTCGTTGAAAAGCTTGCAAAAACTAACAAAACATAATATATAGCCATAACAAAGAAACAACATACGTAAATTAACACAAGCAACGAGAACACCACACAATTATAAATAAATTAAGCAATAACCACGAAAATCTCTATACATATTTAGGAAACTTAAAAGGTCTAAATGTCACATTGTCACAACCCCAAGAGAAATTGGAAAACGCAACATTCGCTATTAAATCAAGGAATAAAACATTTTATAACACGAGCCAGAAGAGATCGACCAACAAAATAAGGAATACAAATTCATTTAATAACACCAGATATACAGGGGTTACGTGAGAGCGCGCAATGATTTTCATAGTAAATCATGAAGTCTTAATTGAAACAATTGTTGTGAGGTGTGAATTGTGATTCGCAAATTGGGAAAAGTGAATCACAATGATCAATGATCACTAGGAAAAAGTAAACTTAATTAATCTACTGTGATTTGTACAACGAAGAGAGAATGCAAGAAGCACAAAAGGCATGTATTTGTTAAAAGGAAGCGAAAATAAATTTCAAAAGAATTGAATACAAACTTCATTAGCTCCCTTATGTGACCTTTGTAACAACAATTATTATAGCTAACAGTGCTACCTTATTTTCATCTTGATTTTTAGATTAAATAATGAATTAGCTAATATTACACTAGATTATAGGATCGAGTAGAAGGGTATCTTTTACAATGTATGAAATTATGCATAGTAGGAAAGTTGCTAAACATAGAAAATGAAATTTCCTTCTTCAAGACCGAACGATCGAGGTTTGACAACCGTATGCAGGTGTGTTAGTACGTACGTGCATGGCTTCTCTCAAGCGTATGTACGAACGACATGCCTTCCATGATATCTAGCCACACTAATTACTTTTGAAAATCCGAATAAACATACATAATATTTAGCAAAATATACATGCACGGTTTAATAATCAAAATTAGAAAAATTAAACTTTTATGTATTTTTAAATAAATTAAAACCATTTTGAAAGCGAACCATGTATATTAGTTCTGTTTCCTTTAGTATTTGTAAGGAAATACATCATATAGTTGTTAGAATATATATTACTCTTACAAAAAATACACTAATTCTAGGGTAATCAATCAGAGGGGAAAAAAATTCAATTAACTAATAGTTGGCGTATACTAAATCTTTGACAAAATCCAAATCCTTCAAAAATATACCTACAAACCAAACATTATATAGTAGCAGGTTTCGCTCAGCAAAAGAAACGATAATTGATCCATAAAAGTTGCTAAAGGATGCATGTTTGGGTGGCAAAACAACATGGAACTCATAAATCCCAAATAAATATAATATGTGCCTGGAGACTGCTTAAAAAGAAACTTTAAACTTTTGATAATCGCAGTTAGACAAGTATTGCAATTTCTTCTTCTTCATGTACAATGTTGTGTACTTTTTGTTTATATGGAGATAGAGAAATTGCGTAGTTTTTGTATCGGTTTGATTTATATGGATATGGGAAAAATTGCGTAGTTTTTGTGACGAGGAGGATAGTGAAAAGCTTATGGGTGATGACATTTTCTCGGCTATCCAGAACAAGTCATTGTTATGGCTTGGAAACAAGTATAAAAAACCAATCCATGTGTTACTGGTAGCTGTTAACTCATGGTGTAGAGGTCTTTTGAATTTGGGTTGGGCAATTCTTTTTCTCGCACTCGGAGAAAGGTGTATTTGGGTGTTCTATTTCGTTCTTTGGCTTTTCTAAAAAAAGTTATTGATTAGTCCTATGGAGTTTTGTTTCACGAGAAAAGGACCAATAATGATACCACGAGTATATTTCGAATGGTTTATTTTGTAGCCAGAGCCATTTATATCTTGGTTTGCTATGAAACATTCTACTAGTTTTTAATGAAATCCATGTCGTTATTAAAAATATTAGTTAAGTGGATTGGATTTGCCTATATCCCTTATATGTTACGCCTTGTTTTAGTTTCAAATTAATACAATTAGTATTTTTAAGTGAGTTTCATGTTCTCTAAATATCTTTGTATGTATATACATGATCATCTTACCCTTAGGTTGAAAGCGATATCTATGATTGAACCGGTGTTCATTTATAACTTTCGTTCAACATTCTTCAAGAACAAGTTTTATTTACAAAATCTCATCCATTCCACTGCAAATAAGTTATTGAAATATGGTTGCTATCTAAAAAGATTTGTAAAACATTATCATTTGAAATGCTTTAAAAGTAAACTACAAAAAAAAAAATAAAAAATAGTTTAGTTCAATATGTACCAATGTAAACTACATGTTTTCATTACTACAAAAAATAGTTTAGTTTAGTTCATTTTACATGTTTCAAAGTAAACTACATGTTTTCGTTACCAATGTAAAATTTCCATTTTTATGATAGGGAAATCCACTTATGTTGAAGTGAGGTGAATAATTATGAAACTCGCAGATCAAGAATCTTCATCATTACAACTATTACAATCACAATTATATATGAGTCAAGATTGTTCCGATGAAAGTCAACGCCTTCTCATAGAGAACTTCAAAAGTTCATCTTTGGGTTCGTCAAATATCGTACTGTAGGTCCCGAGAGGTTCACAAAGTATATAGTTATAAGCTGTAGAGGGGGGTGAATACAACAATTTAAAAACTACACACTCTTTTCTCAATGTTTGTATGTATTATCAACAATTTGTTAATTACAAACAAGCTTGAATGCGGAATAGTTCAAGCTGAGATGACAGATACAACAGTATGTTCACTAGTCTAAGACAAACTCAAACTAGAATACAATGAATACACTCACTAAAAAGCACTCACTGTGTTTACAAGACTTAAGGGAACAGCTTATGTAAAACAGCTTAGACACACAGATGCTGGTTTACATAGAAGCCTTGCATGCATGAAAATCACACTTGCACGTTCATTCTTGGTTTCAGCACTTAGCTTTCTTCACACTTCTTTCTGACCTTAGAAGCTTCCTTTTATACTCACTTAGAGGATCTAAGAGAAACATCTTCATTGGACGGAATGAAAAAGGAGAAGTCTTGTTGAAAAGACAACATAACCTTTTCTGCACTTTTCTGAAAAGCAGACTTGTCTTCACATGTGCAGAACTTTTGTCTTTTTACTTTGTCTACTGTTGCATTGCCTTTAACTAATTTAGGAATGTCAACTTTGCGTCTTTCTTCCTTGTAAAGGCCTATTTTGATATAAGAAAAAGGTCTGTCACCCTTTTTCAAATAACCTTTTGTCTTCATGTTACAGAACAGCGTGGGCAGGCTGAGCAGTTCTGTTTTCCACTTTGTCTTCGACTTTGTAAACTGATCTTGTAGTAAAAAACAATACATGATGACTTGGAAACAAATTCCATAAAGTGTTTAGCCTGTTCACAAAGAACAGGTTCTGTTCACAAAGAACAGAACACTTTAAAATTGCCCAAGCTGCTCAACAGTGTAGAGCAGCGTAGACAGTTTATGTCCAGCCTGTTCAGCAGACAGAGCAGCTTGGACAATCTGTCTTAGTTGCAACACATGCAACATATAGAACAGCTTTAGACTGATATTGCAAATCATTTTCAGGTTTCAATAAGGCATATAACAGGCCTTAAATTCAACCTTCAAATGCATCAACAGGTTTGATTATAAAATCTCCCCCTCAGATGTAGAACAGGTTTGACTGAGGCCTTTTTATGCCTAACACGTACGTATTGGGTATACGCCAATTGTTATAACTCTTCGAAGACGATTTGTTGGTACACCCTGTGTGACGATAACAGTCTAGATATGTAATAGATAGTCATTTGTAATAGATGATGCTTTATTAATAGAAGTTATGTGTGTTAATTCATAATTATGTATGATGTCTACATTTGCATGTTAAGTTCTAGACTGTGATGTTAAGTTCTAGAAGGTGCAGATACGTTCTAGGGATAAGTTCTAGTAATAAGTTCTAAGAAAAAGTTCTATGGCTAAGGTTTGAACTTAACCCAACCTAGAAGAACTTAGTGAAGCTAAGTTCGTATGGTGTTGGATATGTTCGTGGGCTTGGGCCTAAACGAACTTAATTAGTTAAGTTCGAACTTAATTAGTATAATTAGATGTTAATTTGTTTTATTAACAGACTTTTGAGAATTACGAGTTTCAGAGCTTTGCAAGTGCACGTGCGAGCTAGAAAGCAATTCAGAGAGTATTCCTTGGAGCAATACACTGTGTGAGGTCGTTCGTTGCATCGGCTATCATATTGTGTTCGGCTCCGGTTTTCATGCGTGATCGATCCGTTAAGCGTCTAACGAGGATTCTGCACTCGTTGGACGGCGTCGCGTCAAGATCAGATGCGTAGACGTGGTGACCCTTCAAGTGGTATCAGAGCCATCATGAGTGTTCTTCGTGTTCTTCACGATTGGTGAACGTTCATATGGTTTCTTGACGTTTTCACGGATAAATCACGTATTTTCGAAGTTTTAAGAGTTCTACAAGCAAGGTTACGGGAAAAAGTTCATATTAGTTCATCTTTTCAGTCGAAGTCAGTGTTTTTATTCCTAAAAATATTGGGTTAATCTGAAATCTTGAAAAATCGAATTCTTTTGCCGTTTCTCGAACTTGCCGCGCTCGAACATAAGGGGTGTATTAGGGTTCTTCGAACTTGTCAGAATACGCTCCTCTCGAATTTATTTTAGGGTTTTTCAAAGTTAATTGGGTTTCGAACTTGTCAAAGAATTCGAACTTGTCTGGGATTCGAATTTGTTGGGTCTCGAACTTGGTTGGAATTCGAATTTGAAGTGGTTCGAACTTGTCAGGATTTTTAGGGTTTCTCAAACTTGATTTTGTTCAAATTTGTCAGAAAATTTAGGGTTTTCCGAACTTACAGTCTTTCGAACTTGTTGCATTCGAACTTAACTCTCAAACGATTTTAATTTACAAACGAATTTAAAATTAAAATTATACGAACTTAATTAAGTCCGTAGGATTTGATTTGAATTTTTTTTAAAATTAAATTGTTTGAGTTCGAAAACAAAAGGTTAAAAGAATGTTGAGTTTGCACAAATTTTTGGAAATGGACCATGAAGTAGGCAAAGCTAACTCCCCACACAAGCTGATAAAATTAGAAGATTATTACTGGTGGAAGGACAGATTTGCAGACTTCGCAAGATTTAACGACATGCGTATGTAGATATGCATCGACGAAGGATATGTTCCCCCAACGCAAGAGCCTGAAGGCCGATTAAAAGTTTTGACGTATCAGAATATGAAAGATGACGACAAAAAGATTTATGAGGCTGAGAATCGAGCTTTCTCATCAATTAGAATGGAGTTAACTTAGGAGATTCTACACACGCTTAGAAATGATAACACTTCTAAAGAGCTACGGGACTCTCTAGAGAAGAGGTGTGAGGGAAATCCCAGGGTAAGAAAGGGGATATCAGAGATGTTAAAACAGCAGTTTGCGATATTCAAGGCACTGAAGAATGAGTCCTTGGATGAAACCATTACTAGATTCTACCATCTACTAACTGAACTTGATAATCACAGTGTTAAATATCAAGAAACAGAAAAGATAGAGAAGCTTCTGGATGCTTCACTCTGGAAGAGGTCATCGGAACGCTAAGGGCCTACAACTTTAAGCTGCAGAAGAAGGAAAGAGAATTTGATCAAGTACACGATCCGGAATTCTACTTCGGGAAGTCAAAGTCTTCAACCACTAGTGAACTGAAGTCAGGGGCCACAACATTCTTTTCTGGAGAAGAGTCTATACCAGTTGAAGCTGAAGAATCTGGTAATAGAGCGTTCTTAGGGTATTCTAAACCGGAAGAAAAACCACAATACGCAACATCTAATTCTCAAGGCTATACCAAGATGCCTATGAGCGCAAAATTAGCTGAAGATCATCTAAATCTTCTAGCTTCGTTTGTCACAGCTTACGGAAACAGCGTTCAAGGAAAAATAAACGATCCATCTCTGTGGGAAGAGGACTACGATCAGGTATATCTGGACGACTTGGAGCAGATGGACTTACAATGGCAACTGGCCATGGTTACACAAAGGGTCAACAGATCCATGAAGAGAATGGGTAGGAATGTGAGTGTGAGTAACAATGTTCGTTTTGACAAGTAAAAGGTGAAATTCTACAATTGTCAAGGATTGAGACATTTTGCCAGAGAGTGTCAACGGCCAAAGGTTGAGAATTATCAGAATCAGAACCAAGGAAGACGAAATTCCAGTGGTTCAGGACATCAAGCTACGATAGCTGGTCTGTTAACGAACGCATCTTCTAACAGACAACTAGATGGAACATATGATTGGAGCATTCATCCGGAGTCAAATGCGAGAGCTTTTATGGCTGAGGTAACAGATACCGATGAGAGAGCTGAAGCAGATAAGGAGGACACCCAACAGACCGATTCAATTCCTTTGTTGGTGGAAAAGTCTGAGGAGCAAACCACTCTGGAGTTTGCAGCTCAAATGGCAAACGTGGAATTAGATCGCAAAAAGGTAACTCTTAACTTTTCTACGTTTCATGAGTTATGTGTTTTATGTGCTACATTAAATGGTAGATTGAATCTAGTGCTAGAAACACATACCACCATGGCAACTCAAATTCAATCACTAAAATCTGACAATGCTAGTCTTCTAGATATTAAGGAGGATTTAAGGGCCAAGATGAAAGCTGATGCTCAGGATGTCATAGTTCTAAAAGATAAATTGAGTGAAAAATGTGTCAGGTTAGAACTAATGTATGAGCATGTAGAATCATTGACCAAAGAAATCACTCTTAAGGATGTACAGCTAGTTGAAGCTAGAGTTAAGGTTGCAGAGGCCAATAGCAAACTTGAAAAGTTTAAGAACTCATCCCTAAATCTAGGCAAAATCTTAGACGCTCAAAGGCAGTCTAAGAAACCAGATGGCCTAGGTTATCAGGAAAGTCCTCCACCGTTCAACAATAACTATGTGCCTCAACCTCAGGATAAGACCACCGAAACTGTAGAATCAAAGGTAGCAACTGTAACTAAAACTGAGAAAGTAACAACAACTAAGGTGTCTACCACAACCCCTAAGATTAAGAAAGTTAAGTTTGTGCAGTCTACTAGTGACACTAAACTAGAAGAAGCAAAAACTGTAAGTGATAATCATCAATAGGGTGTAAATATTGTAGTTGAACCGAAAGAACATGACACTAGTGAGACATCTAAGTCAAAGGGTACTTATAAGAAGCCAATTGATAAAATGTCATGAGAAAGGTCACGTTGCATCTAGTTGTCCTTATAAGAAAGTAGAGACTACACCAACAGTACGGAAGCCAGACCAACCAGCCTCAAAATTAGTACCTAGTATTGCTAGTACAAGTAGTTCTCAAAACACTGAGAAGAACTTGAACACAACACCACGTGTAGGTGCTAAACAAATACCGGTGTCGGTCAGACAGAATGAAGTGATTAGGACTAATTCACCGAATAAAGTCCCTAGTCAATCTAATTCAGGACCACAACCAGTCTATAGGAGTACAACACCTAAGAGGACTTACACTCCAGTTACGTCACATACCCCTAACAGACACCTGGAAGAGCCCAGGGATATAACAATGAAATTCACTATAATAGAAATTATTCTAGGGCTCCACTGCAAATGACAGCCCAAAGGCCTAGAGTGAATATTAATCACTCAGCACCACAACAGGTTCTTAATCAAAAACCCAAGTCACCTGAAAGGAGAGATGAGTATTTGAAAGAGTTCAAGTATGTCGATGAGAATGGCATTATCAAGTCAGTCATGGCTTGGGTTTCCCGTGATAACTAACTTGTTTTCTTTCATGTGCAGGAACTAACTATAGGCCTTAACAACAAATGGTTCATCGACAGTGGTTGCTCTCATCACATGACTGGGGAAAGAAGTGTATAGACGGACTTCAAGGGTGGGAACAAGGGTTTTGTGTCATTTGTTGGGAATAAGGGAGGAAATATCACTAGAACAGGAGTAGTCACTAATGGGACGATCACTCTTGATCAAGTTTACAACGTTGATAAACTTGATCACAATCTCATTAGTGTCTCTCAGATATGTGATAAGAAGAATTCAGTTTTATTTACTGAAAGAGAAGTGTGAGTGCTGAAGCCGGGATTCAAGATACCTGAAGAGTGTATTATGATGAGAGCCCCAAGGGTGAATGATCTGTAAATGATGGACATGAGTGTAGCAGATTCATCGATGGGAACTGTATGTCTATTATCAAAGGCTTCAGAATCCGAATATCTGCTGTGGCACAGACGCATGACACACTTGCACCTATGGAAGATGAACTTCATCACGAACAATGGCCTTGTGCAACGTGTTCCACTGAAGAGTTTTCAGTTCGAAGACAAGTGTGTATCGTGCAAGAAAGGAATGCAACATAAGAAGTCACACAAGTCGAAGCCTCAAAACTCAATCGCTTCCACCTTCGATTTGCTGCATATGGATCTCTTCGGTCAAATCAACAAAAGGAGCATAGGTGGTAGTTGGTTCTGTTTAGTTATTATTGATGATTACTCACGTTTCTCTTGGGTTTTCTTTTTAGGTACAAAGGACGAAACAGCAGGAACGCTGATTGGGTTCTTAGACCAAGTCGAGAACTCATACGGGACAAGGGTAAAACGTATCAGGAGTGATAACAGAACAGAGTTTAAGAATGCAGTAATTGGTGTATATTGCCTAACTAAAGGCATAGTTCATCTATTTAGTGCACCTTATGAACCACAACAAAATGGGGTGGCAAAATGTAAGAAGAGGACTTTGATTGAGGCAGCAAGGACCATGTTCTCGGATTCAAAGCTTCCTACCATGTTTTGTGGGGAGGCAGTGAATATCGTTTGTCATGTATTAAACAGGGTCCTTACTGTCAAATCACTGAACAAAACCTGTTCGGAAGTTCTAAGTAAAAGACCACCGAATTTAACTAGCTTTGAATCGTTTGGGGTGCCATGTACTTTGTTGAAAACAAAACATCAACCTAAGTTTGGTGAAAAGGCTGACGAAGGATACTTCCTAGGTTACGTTCCTAACTCACCAAACAAGAGGGCTTTTTAATAAAACAACTGGTACGGTCGAAATTTTGTTTAACATTGACGTAAAAAGTTATTCACATGAACCCCAAAATGGTCCACAATGGTTATTTGATTATGACTCCGTGTTTGAATCATTTAACATACCGTTTAGTGGAAATGTAGGATCTGTGGAAAACCACTTCTCATCACTGAATCTCAACGACGAGGGTAGAGGTTTTCCAAAGTCAAGCATTCCATCAACATTTGAGACTATCACGACAGAAGATGGGTCACCAGCAAGCAATGAACCTGAGTTGCCTACGGATGAGAATCAGACAAGTAATTCTACCTCCAAAGATAGTGATCAAGAGGAGGAAGTTGTTCCATCTAAAGTCATACCCCCAGTAGGTGAAATAGGATCAAATTTAGGAGATAATCTTCAAGTTGATGAAATTGAGACATCGAGAATTAATAAGGATCATCCAATTGAAGACATCATAGGGAATCCACATGCTGGTGTGAGAAATAAAAGTAGTGTGAATAGTAACACAGTGCTGTTCTCAATGATCATGGCTCTGAAAGACAATTCGTGGGTTAAAGCTATGCAAGAGGAACTTTCAAAGTTTAGACAGGTAGAAGTGTGGAAGTTGGTGCCGTTGCCTCGAGGAGAAGTTGCTATAGGCACCAAATGGGTCTTTAAGTGATGATCGGGGCATAGTTACTCGTAACAAGGCAAGACTCGTGGTAAAAGGGTTCAACCAGGAAAAAGGGATAGACTATAACGAAGTGTTTGCACTAGTGGCGAGGCTTGAGGTGATTCGATTATTTCTGGCTTTCGCGTCCTTCAAAGGGTTTTAGGTATATCAACTCGACGTCAAGAGTTCCTTCTTGTACGGCAAGGTGAAGGAGTTGGTGTATGTCGAGCAACCGCCAGGGTTTACTGATCCCAAATATCCTAACAGAGTATATCGACTAGATAAGACTTTGTATGGATTGCATCAGGCACCTAGGGCTTGGTATGAGACACAGTCAACTCACCTCTTAGACAATGGGTTTGAGATAGGGAGAATTGATAGTACACTATTTGTTAAGAGGAAAGCTGAAGACTTTATACTGTTACAAGTGTACGTGGACGACATCATCTTCAGGTCGTCAAACGCGCAAATGTGCAAGGATTTTGAAAAGGTCATGAAGTTGAAGTTTGAGATGAGTACGATGGGAGAGCTGAACTTCTTTCTCGGTTTGCAAGTTGAACAACGAAAGGAGGGAATGTTTATTCATCAGACGAAGTATGTCTATGACATTTTAGAGCGCTTTGGGATGGAAGGAACAAAGCTTACAACGCATTTCAGTACTCCGATACAAGAGAATCATAATATCGGACCGGGTACAGATAGTGATACTGATGTGGATCCGACCTTATATCTGGCCATGATCGGGTCACTTATGTATTTAACTGCTTCTAGACCTGATATAATGTTTGCTGTGTGTATTTGTGCCAGGTTTCAAACTAACCCAAAGGAGATGATGTATATGAAAGCTGTGAAGTGGATTCTGAGATACCTGAAGTTGAAACCGAAGCTGGGACTTTGGTATCATGCTGATGGAGATATGGAATTGGAGGCTTACACGGATTCAGACTATGAAGGGTGTAGCTTGAACAGAAAGTCAACGAATAGAGGTTGTCAGTTCCTTGGAGGGAGACTAGTATCCTGGCAATGCAAGAAACAAACTTCGGTAGCGGTATCAGCGTGCGAGACCGAGTATGTAGCTGCGGGTAGTTGCTGTTCAAAGGTTTTGTGGATTCAACGACAATTGCGGGATTACGGTTTGAATTATACTCATACTCCCATTAGGATAGGCAATCAGTCAACAATTTCCATAACTAATAATCCTGATAAACATAGTAAGACTAAGTACATAGACATAATACATCATTTTATTCGTGATTGTGCTGAGAAAAACTTGATTAAACTGGTAAAAGTTCCAACTGAAGACAACAATGCAGATCTTTCCAAAAAAGAATTTGATTGATCACGCTTTGAGTTGTTAGTCCAACTGAATGACATGCGTAATCCGGAGTAACATGACCTCAGTAGATGTTTCTTTCTTTTAAAGTTTTAAGTTTACTTTTCTTAAAAGTGAAAAACAAAAGAAAAAAGAGAGAAAAGCTTAAAAATTTTTAAATAAAAGAGAATATTGAAAAATGAGAGAAGTCTTAGAGTCATAGGTTCAAAGTGACGAAAATTAGCACAGTCTAACAAACTCTAAGTGTTAAACTTTCACACATAATGCACCATAAAATCTAAATGATATACATATTCTTGTCTGATATGATGGTAGGCATAAGACATTAAGAATTTCCGTAAAAGCTAATAAAATAATCAAGAAAATGTCATATGTGTAACTAACTTAGATGTATGACCAAAAGGTCTTAATTTCTATGTTAGTGACATACAGACAATGAATATGAATGAGGTATGCAAATTTATCTGGGGGATGTATAGCTTCATCAAAATACATCTTAAACAAATAAAGAAATCGTTTTATATAGAAAAGGAAGTCAAAACAAGTCACTCTATTATACGTGAGTACAGACCTGTCATCGTTGTTTTGACTTGAACTATCAAGATAAGTCGCTTTGTTGTACGTGAGTACAGACATGTCACCGCTGTCTTGCTAACATGAGAATAACTCTTAGACAAACTAAGACACTTTGTTGTATGTAAATACATACCTGTGTCCGATGTTTTCCTTTTAAAGATAATTTGCAAATACCAAAAAGTCATAGTGATTGTGTGTTTGCCTCGATCATAGAAGTATGTCTAAGTACGGGACACGTAAGGTAGTTTCTTGATGAATAAAAAGGCCAAAGGAAATTCCGACGTGTTGAATGTTTAAATGGAAAAACATACCGACAATCAACTTGGAATGTATGTCACGACAAACAATCAAAGGAATAAAAATTCCTAAGTGTGAAAGTGCAATACTGAAAGTGCGTCTGACACCGCTATCTGATTGAGCCTTCTTTGACTCTCTCGTAAAAATATTCAGTTTGTGTTTTTATCTTTAAATTATTGCAATGTAATCTCGTATTGGTTAACTTAGTTTTACCTTGTTTTATTTTATTTTATTTTATTTTATATTTTATCTTATGTTATTTTAATTCAGTTTTAAATAAATAGGAGCAAGGTCAACGTTACTAGGATGCATTTTTAGTTGGAGAAACAAGATTGCGTGATAATCTGTTGGTTAGTGTGAATGTCTCGCAAAGTTGAAAAAGTTCAGCCAAAAGAAAAAGTTGGATTTTGTTCAAAAATTTTCAATTAAGCTCGAAGTATGCTTAAGTTCGAAACCTCATTCGAACTTTAGATAAGTTCAAACTTCTGGTAAGTTCAAATCACAGTGAATATAAATAGGTCAATAATGTTCATTTAATGCACCTACTCTCAAATTTCTTCTCTCTCGAACTTACTGAGGCGATCTCGAACTTATTCTCGAGCTTGTCGCTACTTCGATTTTGTGAATCATTCCTCGAATCTTTCAACAGTACCTCGAACCTACACAAGCACTTAGTTGTTTTTAATCAACAATCAACTAAGTAAGTGGATATTAGGATTCGTGAGTGGTTAAAATCGAACTAATTTTGAGTTTAAAATATCCAAAGACTAGGTGGTATAGATCATAAGGACTAGATTAATTCTCAATAAACTTGATTAGAACCTATTAGGACTAGACTCATTAGTCATTTAAGTCTAAAAAGGTTTAAATCATTAGATTGATGTTTAAAATGCCGACTTCAAACTTGTCTACAGGATTCGAACTTGTTCTTTAATTTTCGAACTTGTCAGGTCTTCGAACTTGTTTAAAATATCTATAAGTTCGAAGACAAACATGTTCGAAAAGGTTTTTCGAATTTAAATAAGTTCGAAGGTCAATAGACTGTTCGAACTTAGGTAATTTTGAAGGAATTATGTTCTCGAATTTAATTAATTTCGAAGGTGATTAAATTCGAACTTAATGAAGTTCGAACTTAATCAAGTTAGAATAACTTAAATTTTTCCCAAAATTGATTTATAACATTTTAAATGTTTTGTTGGTACACCCTGGGTGACGATAGCAGTCTAAGCGATCTAACATTTTGGTTCAAGTGATATTCAAAGTATTGAGAATTAACGAGTGTGTGATATATATGTTTATATATGTTTGACAGTTATTGATTGTGTGTTTGAACTTGGTGTAACATATCACAAGAAGTTCAAACATAAAGATCAAAGATTAATTCAAGCATAAGTTAATAACACATGTTAGTTAGATTCGAATTCTATAAGGTTTGACATTCGAATCTGTGAAAGATTCGAATGTGATCCTAGATTCGAATGTAGGCAGATTCGAGAGTGTCAGTGAGGACAAACTCGAATGGGCCTTGGGCCAGATTCGAGTTTGGCCCATGTCAGACTCGAATTAGCCTCTATAATTAGGGGTAGACTCGAAATATTATCAGACTTTTTGCAGAATTCGAGAGGGATTAAGCATTAAGCGATTTCGAGTTTATCATCAGTGTTAGTGCCGTTTCGGAGAGAATCAGTTCGTAGGTTCGTTCATGTGTCGTTCGTGCAGCTTCTGATAGTCTCCGTGTTTCTGATTGAGAGTTGTTTCAGTCTACCCGTTAACGAGGATTCCACACTCGTTGACGGTTCCGCGTCTAGATAGATCTCGTAGTGGTAGACCTTACAAGTGGTATCAGAGACATAGGGGTGTTCTTGGTGTTCTTCGTGTTCATCTAGATACATTCTAGGTTTCTTGACGCTATTGGACGGTTGTTCTCTCATATTCGTGTTTTTCGTGTGTTTTCGAGCTTACCAAATTCTTATCCGGGAAATACTTCGTGTTTTTCACGTTTTTGATCGAAATCAATATTTTTCGTTGTAAAAATATTGATTTAATCTGCAAAACGTAAAGAAATCGAAGTGTTAGCCGTTTTTCGAGTTTGCGGCGCTCGAATTTGTTAGGAGTAATTAGGGTTATTCTTAGTCTCGAGTCTAACCAAAATCTGCTCCTCTCGAGTTTGATAAAGTTTGTTTCGAGTTTGATTCGAGTCTGTGCTAGTTTCGAATAGGATCTCGAGTCTACATACTTTCGAGTTTGATTAGTTTCGAATAGGGTCTCTAAGCTGCTGACTTTCGAGTTTAATTCGAGTTTGGACTAGTATCGAATAGGACTTCGAATCTGCTGATTGTTCGAGTTTGCCTTGACCATCGAGATTAGGGACTTTTCGAATCTGTCATAATTTTGAATTTAATTGAATTTCAACACTTAATCGAATTTAATCCCAAAAGGTTTAACCTAAATTATATTCGAATCTACTTAGATTCAAAAGAGTTAGCTTAAGTCAGTTTCGAATTAAATTAATTAAGTTCCAATTCAATTCCTTTTGAAACGATGTCAAACCTTCAAAAGTTTCTGGAAATGGACCACGAGGTCGGGAAGGCAAACACTCCGCCTAAGCTGATGAAACTCGAGGATTACTATTGGTGGAAAGATCGGTTTACCGATTTTGTGCATTTCAATGACATGCGCATGTGGGTATGTATTGACGAAGGATACATTCCACCTATTTCTGAAGTTGAAGGCCGTCCGAGAGTCTTGTCATACCAAATGATGAAGGAGGATGATAAGAAACTGTATGAAGCCGAGAACAAATCTTTTTCGATAATTCGAATGGCGTTGCCTTAGGATATACTACACACATTTAGGAATCAGAAGACATCTAAGGACTTTGGGAGTCACTAGAGAAGAGGTGTGAGGGTAATCCAAGGGTACGAAGAAAGCGTATGGAGCTGTTGAAACAACAGTTTGTGATTTTCAAGTCGTTAAAGGATGAACAGCTGGATGATACCATCACTCGCCTTTATCATCTGTTGACGGAGCTTGAAAGTCACGGGATTGAGTATACTGACACCGACAAGAACAATAAGCTTCTTGATGCCTTACCAGCCAAATGGGCTATGTATGTGGCAATGATAAAGCTTAATGAGGATAAGTATTATACCCAATCTCTGGAGGATATTGTGGGAACGTTGCGAGCTACTGAAGGCCGAAACTGATTACGAACAAGTCCAGAATCCAGCAATGTATTTTGGAAAATCAACAAAACCTTCAGCGTCCGCCGATCTGAAGACTGCTACAACGTTTTTCACCGGAGAAACGTCGTCACCAGCAGAGTCTGATGACACACTGAACAGAGCGTTCTTAGGGTTGGGAAGATCAGAAGAACAGCAACCTCAAGCAGCACATGCGACAACATCTCAGAGCTATTCTAAGATGCCCATGAGCGCTAAATCAGGCGAAAAACATTTGAACTTGCTTGCTTCATTTGTGGCCGCATACGGGAACTGCGTTCAAGGGAAAATTAACGATCCTGCTCTCTGGGATGAAGACTATGATCAGGTCGACCCTGACGATCTTGAGGAAATGGATCTTAAATGGCAACTGGCCATGGTAACCCAACGGGTTAAAAGATTCATCAAACGAACTGGGAGGAATCTGACGATGAACAATAAGGGAATTGTATTTGATAAGTACAAGGTGAAATGCTACAACTGTCAAAGTCTGGGACACTTCGCCAGAGAATGTCAGAGACCGAAGGTAGATACGTACCTAGGGCAGAGTTAGCATCAGGGATAGTTTCAGAATCAGTCTCAACAACGATACCTTCCGAGTTCATCTGCTGGTCAAGCCAATCTAGCTGGTCTACTATCAAATGTCACATCAGACAGACAGCTGGATACCTACGACTGGAGTTCACATCCGGAATCAAATGCTCGGGCTTTCATGGCTGAAGTCACGGAGAATGGATGTGAAGGGGAAGAGCAGACCACAAGGGACAGCAGTCCGATGTGGGTGGAGAAGACGAATGATCAGACGCTTCTGGAGTTTGCCGCTCAAATGGCCAACGTGGAATCCGACCACACAAAGGTTAGTCTGAATTACTCTCTTTTTCATGAATTATGCTTGTTATGTGTTACTTCTAATGATAGGTTGAATCTAGTCTTAGAATCACATAAAACCATAACTGCTCAAAATGAGTCTTTAAAGGCTGATAACGCTAGCCTAAACGACATTAAGCAAGATCTTAAGGAAAAACTTAAGGCTGATGCTCAAGACGTAATAGTTCTGAAAGACAAACTGAGTGAGCAGTGTGTTAGGTTAGAGCTTATGTATGAGCATGTAGAGGCCTTGACCAAAAACCTTAAGGACAAAGATATAGAGCTAGCTGAAACAAAGGTAAAGGTAGCCGAGGCGAATAGTAAGCTAGAGAAGTTTAGGAATTCAAGCCTGAACCTAGGGAAAGTTTTAGATGCTCAAAGACAATCTAAAAAGCCCGTAGGTCTAGGATTTCATGAAATTCCTCCACCTTTTAATGCAAACTATGTGCCTCAACCTCAGGAGAAAACTGATAAATCAGTAGACTTAGAGGACATACCTACACCGACACCTGAGCCTGTAATAGATAATGCACGTAAGGTGACTGATACAACCATCAAGGTTAAGAAAGTCAAATTTGTGTCTTCCTCCAGTGAAACACCTGCAGGAAAACATAAAATTGATTTTAATGATCAGGACGAGGAACCAGTCGCGATAGATGTTCAAAAAGACCAAGACACTAGTGAGACCCCTAAGTCTAAGGGCACACACAAGAAGTCCATAGATAAGATGTCCTGCTTCAGATGTCATGAAAAGGGGCATGTTGCTTCTCACTGTCCGCTTAGGAAAGCCGAAGTTACACCTAAGACAGTGAACCCAACTCCTGTTTAGCCCTCAACAAATGTGGCGAGCACTAGTAGTTCTCAGAGTACCGAGAAAACTGTGCAGGCCGCACCAAAACAAGTTGTGAAACAAACACCGGTAAAGGTTGGACCATAGGAAGTGGTTAGGACAAATTCACTGAATCGTGTCATTAATCAATCTAGGTCAGCACCTCAACAAGTCTATAGGAGCACAACACCTAGCAGGGCACACACTCCAGTTAGGTCTCATACTCCTGTTAGACATTACGCACCGGTTAGAGCTCACGGGTCACAATCTGAAATGCAATATAATCGGAATTATTCTAGAGCTCCACAACAAATGCCTACTCAAAGGCAAATAGTGAATTTACATCACTCGGCACCACAACAAACTCCTGTTCAACGACCCAAGTCACCTGAAAGGCGAGATGGGTATTTGAAAGAGTTTAAGTATGTGGACGAGAACGGTATAACCAAGTCAGTTATGGCTTGGGTTCCCCGTGATAACTAACCTATTTTCTTTCATGTGCAGGAGATTACCACAGGTCCAAACAACAAGTGGTTCGTCGACAGTGGATGCTCCAGGCACATGACAGGGAAAGAAGTCTCCTTACAGACTTCAAGGGTGGGAATCGGGGATTTGTATCATTCGCGGGTAACAAAGGAGGAAACATCACGGGTACCGGAGTGGTCACTAATGGGACGATCAAGTTGGACCAAGTTTATCACGTTGATAAACTGGTTCACAATCTCATTAGTGTATCTCAAATCTGTGATAAGAAGAATTCAGTGTTGTTTACTGACATTGAAGCGTTAGTGCTAAAACCGGGATTCAAGATTCCTGAAGAATGGGTATTGATGCGGGCACCAAGGAAGAATGACTTGTACATGCTGGATATGAACAAGCCGGAGACTTCGATGGGGCCAATTTGTTTATTATCCAAAGCTTCGGAGACGGAATCGGTATTGTGGCACAGACGCATGGCTCACCTGCACCTAAGAAAGATGAATTACATAACGAAAAATGGGTTGGTGCAAGGTGTGCCTATGAAGAGCTTTCAGTTCAAGGACAAGTGTCTACCATGCAAGAAGGGCAAACAACATATGACGACACACAAGTCCAAGACGCAGAACTCCATAACCTCAACATTCAATTTGTTGCACATGGATCTTTTCAGACCAATCAACAAAAGGAGTATAGGAGGTAGTTGGTACTGTTTAGTTATCACTGACGATTACTCACGATTTTCTTGGGTTTTCTTTCTAGGTACAAAGGACGAGACGACTTCCAAGCTCATCGGGTTCTTAGACCAAGTGGAGAATTCCTACGGAACAAGGGTTAAAAGGATACGTAGTGATAATGGAACTGAGTTTAAAAACACTGTGATTGGTGTATATTGCCTATCAAAGGGCATAGTGCATCAATTCAGTGCACCATATGAGCCTCAACAAAATGGGGTGGTCGAACGTAAAAACAGGACACTGATTGAGGCAGCTAGGACTATGTTGTCGGATTCAAAGCTTCCTACCATGTTTTGGGGGGAGGCAGTGAATACCGCATGTCACATTTTAAACCGAGTCCTAACTGTCAAATCTTTGAACAAAACCTGTTATGAAATTTTGAATAAACGGCCTCCTAATTTAACTGGCTTCGAACCGTTTGGGGTACCATGCACTCTTTTGCGAACAAAACATCAACCAAAGTTTGGTGAAAAGGCTGACGAAGGATACTTCCTAGGATATGTGCCGAACTCACCAAACAAACGGGTTTTTAATAAAACAAATGGTACGGTAGAGATTGTGTATAACATTGAAGTCACAGGTTATACACATGAACCCCAAACAGGTCCGGAATGGATATTTGACTATGATAAATTATTTGAGTCATTTAACATTCCTTTGGATGAAAATGCAGGTACAATCGAAAAGGACATGGCGACGTTACATCTGAATGACGAAGGTCATACCTTTCCGAGGACTACATTTCAATCCACATCCGAGCCTACTGCGACTGTAGATGGATCTCCAGAAGTTGCTGATCCAGAAGCACCTACCACTGAGAATCAGACTCAAGCAACAAGTTCCAACTCTGAGGAAAATGTCCATGAGGAGGAAAATGTAGAAACTGAGGCTGTTCCCCCATTAGGTGAAATAGGATCTAACTTAGGAGTTAATCTGAGAGTTGACGAGATAGAGACCTCTAGGATCAACAAGAACCATCCTATAGAAAGCATCATAGGAAATCCTAACGAGGGTGTGAAGACTAGGAGTAGTGTGAATAACAACACTGTGTTGTTGTCGATGATAAACGACTCCGAGGCATATCATACCTGTCTCTATTCGTGTTTCATATCGCAAGTAGAGCCTAAGAATGTGCAAATGGCACTTAAGGATAACTCCTGGGTTGAAGCGATGCAGGAAGAACTTTCGCAGGTTAGGAAACTTGAAGTGTGGGAGTTAGTTCCATTACCTCGAGGGGAAGTTGCCATAGGAACCAAATGGGTTTTTAAGTGCAAAAGAGACGATCAGGGTATAGTCACGCGCAACAAGGCTAGGCTAGTTGTAAAGGGTTTCAACCAAGAGAAGGGAATCGATTACAATGAGGTGTTTGCACCAGTAGCAAGGCTGGAAGCCATTAGGTTGTTTCTAGCGTTTGCCTCCTTCAAGGGCTTTAAGGTATATCAACTAGATGTTAAGAGTGCTTTCCTATATGGGAAAGTGAAGGAGCTGGTGTATGTAGAACAGCCGCCCGGATTTACAGATCCAAAATATCCAGATAGAGTATATCGTTTAGATAAGGCTCTATATGGATTACATCAAGCACCAAGGGCGTGGTATGAGACTCTATCCAACCATTTATTAGAAAACGGGTTTGAAAGGGGTAGGATAGATAGTACTCTGTTTGTTAAGAGGAAGGGAGAACACTTCATCTTGGTACAAGTGTACGTCGATGATATCATTTTTGGATCATCAGACGAACAGATGTGCAAAGATTTCGATAAGGTGATGAAGTCGAAATTCGAGATGAGTGCAATGGGAGAGTTAACTTTCTTTTTGGGGTTACAAGTTGACCAGAAGAAGGAAGGGATGTTTATCCATCAGACGAAGTATGTCTATGACATATTGGAACGTTTCGGGATGGAAGGAACAAAATTGACTGCCCATTTCAGCACGCCGATTCAAGTGAATCACAATCTCGGACCGGGTACTGAAAGTGATACCGTTGTGGATCCGACATTATATCGGGCCATGATTAGATCACTTATGTATTTAACTGCTTCAAGACCTGACATCATGTTTGCTGTTTGTATTTGTGCTAGGTTTCAAGCTAATCCAAAGGAGATGCACATGAAAGCTGTGAAGCAGATTCTACGATACCTCAAGTCGAAACCGAAGCTGGGACTTTGGTATCACGCGGAGGGAGATCTAGAGTTGGAGGCATTCACGGATTCTGACTACGGAGGATGCAGCTTGACGCGCAAATCAACAACTGAAGGTTGTCAATTCCTAGGAGGGAGACTGGTATCCTGGCAATGCAAGAAACAGACGTCGGTAGCCGTGTCAACGTGCGAGGCCGAGTATGTTGCTGCTGGTAGTTGCTGCTCACAGGTTCTGTGGATACAACAACAATTGCGGGATTACGGTTTGGCTTACACTCAAACTCCAATTAGGATAGACAATCAATCTACAATTGCTATAACTAACAATCCAGTTAAACACAGTAAGACAAAGCACATAGACATTAGACATCATTTTATTCGTGATTGTGCTGAAAAGAACTTAATCAAATTGGTAAAAGTGGCAACAGAAGATAATAATGCTGATTTATTTACCAAAGCATTTGATAAGTCACGGTTTGAATATTTAATTCAACTAAATGGAATGCGCAACCCAGAGTAATTTGGCCTTAGTAGTAGTTTATTTTCTTTTATAGCTGTAGTATTTCTTTCTTTTTATAGTAAGTCTGCTAATTTAGGATAGTATCTATTTTTAGTAAGTTTCTATTTTTAGTAAGTTAGTAGGTTATCTTATTTTATTGCTATTTCTTATGAAAAACAAAAGAAAAAAGAGAGAAAATCATAAAAATACAAAAAAAAAGAATATCAGAAAAGGGAGTTAAGTCTTAGAAGCATAGGTTCAAAGTGACGAAAATTAGCACAGTCGTTACAAACTCTAAGTGTTTAGGCTTTCACACATAATGCAACTAAAATTCTAAGTGTTATACTTTATTTTAGTTTGATGTGTTGGTAGGCATAATACATATAGGGAGTCTCAAGGCAAATAAAATATTCAAGAAACAGTCAAACGTGTCACTAACTTAGATGTACGACCAATCGGTCTTAATTTTTATGTACAAGACATGCAAACTTTGAGTCTAAATGAGGTACGCAAACTTTCTGGGGATGTATAGCAACATCAAATATATCTTAAAATGGAAAGAATAGAAAAATCATATAAAATTGAGAGTCGAAAACATGTAACTTTGTTGTACGTAAGTACATACCTGTTGCCTCTGTTTAGATTCGGGTTAACAGATACGTCGCTTTGTTGTACGTCGGTACAGACCTGTCACCGCTGTCTTGCTAGCTTTAAGAATAAACTTTAAGTCAAACTAAGACACTTTGTTGTATGAAAATACAGACCTGTGTCCGATGTTTGTCTTTTAAAGAAAGTTTGCAAATACCAACAAGTTAGAATCTTAGTCTGTATGCCTTGATCATAAAAGTATGTCTATGTCTGAGTCACGTAAGATAATCTCATGATAAATAAAAATGCCAATGGATATTCCGAAATGTAGAATGTTTAAAGGGGTAAATACCAATAATCGGCTAAATGGGTATTTCACGACAAACAATCAAAGGAATCAAAAATTTCTAAGTGTGAAAGTTTAAGTACCGAGAGTGAGTATCAGACATCGCTATCTGATTGGATCTTTCTTTGACTATACTCATCAAAAATATTTTGTTTACCGTTTAGCTTAGGTTGATAAATATAGCTTAAGTCTAAGTTAAAATTTTTTTGGTCAAAATTTACGAAATTTTATTTTTACTTAGTTTTTATTTTATTTTATTTTATTTTATTTTACCTTAGTTTATTTTATTTTATTTTATTTTATTTTTTATTAGGGTAAAAGGTCAAAAATTACTGAGGGAGCATTCATAGTTGGATAAAATAAACACTGTGTGAAAAATCTTGTGCTTAGGGTAAAAGATTTGGCATAGTTTATCTCGTTACACAATACCGTTGAAAAGGTTGAAAAAGTAGAAGTTATTTCAAAATTTTCGAAAATTTTCTAAGTGTTTGGTGTAATTCGAGTTTAGGACAAACTCGAAATTGGGTGGTTTCGAATCTGTCAGTAGATTCGACATTGGCCTTAGATTCGAAAGTAGGTGGTATATATAGGTTAACAGTAAAGTCATTAACTCATTACTGTTTTCGAATCTATATCCTCGAATCTATTTAGGCGATTTCGAATCTATCGGCTCGAGTCTACCGATTTCCACAAAAACGACAATTTGTCGAGTTTCTTGCCTTAGTGTTCGATTCTACTGATAATTCTAGGTACAAACAACTGGGTTGTACAAGATTCATGTAGTTTTATACACCATTTAAGCCAAAATCATCGATTTTTGAAGGTTTATGGGTCTAAGTCGTGTTTTTCAAAATTACAAAGTTTGGACCAGTAAATAGTCAAATTAAAGGCAAAAATCAGTGATTAGAACCTAGTTAGACTAATGTATGTGATTTTCTAAGTTCAAAATGGTTAAAATCATGGGAGTTGTTGAAGAGTTGAACGACGACTATTCGAATCTGATCATGAACTTTCTCGAGTTTACTGACAAACTCGAGAAGACCATGTCATTCGAATCTGTCATCAAACTCGAAATAGGGAGTTTTCGAATCTGTCAATTCGAATCTGTCATTTTATTAGAATTATTTAATTTAAATTTTATTAAACTTGTAGAAATTCTTTTGTGTTGGATTTTGTACTTAATCAAGTTCAAAATAAAACAAATTTGAATTTAGGCAAGTTTATCGATTTTTATTAATTCTAATAGTTAATCTATTGTGCAGATATGGCTGTTCGAGTATTTGTGCCGAAGCACAATATGGTCATTCCCCCCGACCATCATATCCCTGAGGCGCAGGGCTTTCGTCAAATGATGGATTTCCTTATTGAATCTCGGATTGCTTTTGCATTGTCTCACAATATTCAGATTGTTATTCCCTATGTTCGTCAATTCTATGATCATCTTCAGGTGGACTGCTCTGTCACCCCGACAGTGCTGAGAACAAGGATCGCAGGACAACCGTTGGTGTTTTCTGCCGATATGCTGCGTCAAGTTTTGCAGCTAGGATCTGAGGAAGAAGAGTCTGGGCCTATTGACTTTCCTCTAAGTATTAGGCAAGCGGCTTTTCAGAGAATGGGTTACAGTTTAGATGTTACAAAGACGTCTTACATGAAGAGCGAGCTTATTGGCCAATGGAGATTTTTGGCTCATGTTTTCATGGTTTGTTTCGCGGCAAAGAAAGCTGGTTTTGATTATATCGTCTCGAAGATCCAATCTGGGATGATCGCTTTAGTGTATAATCGGCCATTCAGCTTTTCTCAGATGTTTTTCTCAGAATTCGTCCACCAAATCTCGGCTCCAGAGCAGCAACAATTTCTGCTGTATCCTCGATTCATAATGATGCTCATATGGCATTTCTTGCCGAATTTGCCGCCGCACAATGAAATCCAAAGTGTCGCGGTGATGGATAAAAGAATTTTTGCTGATTGCTCCTCGCACAGAGGAAGGTTGGCGGTGCCGGTCGAGCGACCGTTGTTTTGAGCAGTTCTAGATAGGAACTTTGAAGCACCAGATACTGCCACCTGGGCAGGTGTAGTGGAAGTTCAGCCTGGACAACCACCACCATAACCTCAGCCACCGCGAGCACAACAACAAAGGCGAAGACAAAGAGCTACTGCGAGTCAGACTCAGGCATCTAGGCCTTCGACAAGTCAACAGCCAGAGGTACAGGAAGCAGGGCCTTCAAGTGCCGTTCCAGAATCCGAGCAAATAGCCCAAACTTTGGAAGAAATCTGGGCGTCTGGGCCTCATGCCAATGAGGAAATAACTGCAGAGTTAGTTGATCAGTTACTACAGCCTCCGGAAGGAGCAGAAGATGTGTTTAGCCAAGTTGAGGAATATGAACCAGAGCAAACTGGTACTGACTTGTCATCTTCAGCAACTGAGTCAGAAGAAATGGAGGAGATAGAAGTTGAAGCTCCAGAGTCAGTATCTACAGAACCTCATGTTCAAATAGGAACTTATGGATCACGGTTAGTAGTTAATGAAGAAGCTTCAAGGAGGCGAGCATCAAGAGAGTCTGATGACTCCGATTTTGAAGAAGAAGAGGTTGCACCGTTAGTGACAAGGCAACGGGCCAAGCGTCACAGATTTATGCAATGATCGTCTTCAGCTTCGTCAAAACAACCAGAAAATCCTCAAACTCAAACTCCTCAACCTCAAGAACCTCAAACCACCATTCCACCATCACCACCTCATGATGAACCATACATCCCATCGCCTATCATTCCAACTCCAATTCAATCCATCCCATCAACCTCGTCCACATACGCCGACAATCAAAGGTTTCTGCAGCTTAAAGCTCGAGTTGACTTCCAAAATGTCCAAATCTTAGGCCTAACAAAGGCAATCGGTGAGATTCAGGCTCATAATGTAAATCTTGATAAGGAGAATGCCGATTTGAAAAAGATTGTGGAAACAGTTCAGGAAGAGAACGTAGAGTTAAAGACGTTTGTCGCTGATCAAGCAGCCGAGCTAAGATTGATGCGCTCCCTAGTTGAGAAATTAATGAAAAATTTACAGGCTCAGGGGGAGACATCGTGCCGAGATCAAGAAGTGCGCAGAGAGGATGATGATAATGATGAAGAAGACCAAGGCAATGATCCCAGCTCTCAAAGACAGAATGAGCCAATAGATTTTTCTGCTGCTCAGTCTCAGGGGGAGCCTAGTCAAGCAGGAGCTGGAATGGGTGAGGCAAGTTCATCAAAGGTCTCAGAAAGTCAAGTGCGTGAGATAATTGATGCATTGATGGATATTGATGAAGAGCCATTAGAGTTGAATTTTGATTTTGAAGATGATGTGGAGGATTTGGAAGAGGGTGAGTTTGTGCCAGAAGATGTAGCCGATTGGAGATCTGATGAGGAGGTTGTGATAGATGAGGACGATAATGTAAACGAAGTAATCATCCAATCTCAACCCGTCACAGAATTATATGAACATACTGAACAACATGTGATAGATATTAATGACATCAGAGTGGCCTCGGTAGATGATTCAGAAATGGAAGAGGCTGAAAGAGAGCCGAGCAGAGCTGAATTGCTAAATCTTTGGTTCCGAAAGGAAAGGAAGAAGACTGAGCCGAAGATAAAAAAGACGATGAGAATTCCAGGTGCAGAAAACTTCTCTGGAGGCATTATTAGCTGGTTCTTCGATAGAGAACTGCAGCTCTTTATTCTAAAGAGGAGAGATGGTCTCCAATACCTAAGGCGCAAGCTTAAAGTGTTCAATACATTGCCGAAGGTAGAGGTGAAGGAGCTGGCATGGAAAGAATTAATCAACATCGGAAATGATCCCTATGCTGAAGTGATCGCGAAGATAGTCAGACGAGAAGGGAGATCCGGTAGATTTGAGAGACTCAACCCAAGCTCTGGAAAAAGAGTTGAGGATTCTTCAAGGATAGATCCACATACAGGACGACCATGGGCGAAAATGGTTTACAAACCTGTCAAATGCCTAAGAAGGGTGCCAATGAAGAAGATGCCTCAAGATATTTTGTCCAACATGAAGTGGTGGTACCTGGATAATGAAACTGCTGAAGCCATCATGGAGGATCAAGACAACAAAGTTCTTTTGAGAGTGTATGATCCTCTGCATCTGATGAATCTGTCAAAGGAAGATCTGAAAAGGCTTCATGGTCAACATATCTTCTTTCATGAAGGATGGAGATCTGAAGCCAGAAAGTTCCAAAAGGTTGTCAGAGTATGTATAGATGCTGGTATATACTTAGGTAGTAGTATCTATAGATCTAGTACTTAATCAAAATGTAATTAGTTAGAAGCTATCGTCAAGGGGGAGTCTGTTGGTACACCCTGGGTGACGATAGCAGTTTAAGAGATCTAACATTTTGGTTCAAGTGATATTCAAAGTATTGAGAATTAACGAGTGTGTGATATATATGTTTATATATGTTTGACAGTTATTGATTGTGTGTTTGAACTTGGTGTAACATATCACAAGAAGTTCAAACATAAAGATCAAAGATTAATTCAAGCATAAGTTAATAACATAAGTTTCATATACATGTTAGTTAGATTCGAATTCTATAAGGTTTGACATTCGAATCTGTGACAGATTCAAATGTGATCCTAGATTCGAATGTAGGCAGATTCGAGAGTGTCAGTGAGGACAAACTCGAATGGGCCTTGGGCCAGATTCGAGTTTGGCCCATGTCAGACTCGAATTAGCTTCTATAATTAGGGGTAGACTCGAAATATTATCAGACTTTTTGCAGAATTCGAGACGGATTAAGCATTAAGCGATTTCGAGTTTATCATCAGTGTTAGTGCCATTTCGGAGAGAATCAGTTCGTAGGTTCGTTCGTGTGTCGTTCGTGCAGCTTCTGATAGTCTCCGTGTTTCTGATTGAGAGTTGTTTCAGTCTACCCGTTAACGAGGATTCCGCACTCGTTGACGGTTCCGCGTCTAGATAGATCTCGTAGTGGTAGACCTTACATGTTTGGTATGTGTACCGAAATGGCCGATCGTGCATTCTATAACAAGCACAATATGATCATGACGGTAAACCTCCAAGCAGCTGAGGCGCAGCCTTATCGTCAAATGCTGGAGTTTCTAGCTCAATCTAGGGTTGCTTACGCTTTGACTCACAACTCTATGATCATTCTACCATATGTCCGCCAACTCTGGCAATCATTGCAAGTGGACACTTCTTCAGTTCAAACACTCCTGAGAGCTACAGTTGGTGGCCGATTGATCTCGTTTTCAGCTAATCATCTACGAACTATTATGCAATTGGGCACAATTGATCTGGAAGATGGCCCTATCGATTTTCCGGCAGCCATCAGGCAAGCGGCCTTTTTGAAGATGGGATACGCTCAGGACATCATAAAAGCGTCCTATGTAAAGAGTGGGGTTATAGGACAATGAAGATACCTAATGCACGTTATGATGGTCTGTTTTGCTCCGAAGAAGGCCGGTTTTGACACAATGATCTCCAAGCTACAGTCAGGGATGATATCATTGGTATACAACAAGCCGTTTAGCATTTCAGGGTTTTTCTTTGGAGAGTTTGTTCATCAAATCACCGCTCCAGCCCGCGAACGATTTTTGATGTACCAAGATTCATAATGATGATCATAAGGCACTTTTTTCCAGATCTACCGGCGCTGCCAGAACAGGTAGCAGTAGCTGTCATAGATAAACGCATGTTTGCAGACTGTCAATCCCACAATGCAAGAAGGGTAGAACAAGTGAGCCCTCAAGTGGCTCCTTTATTCGGAGCAGTCATTGATCAATATGTTGTAGCTCCAGAAGGAGACGAATGGATAATTGATTAACCTCAACAACAAGCACCGGCTCAGAAAGCACTGGTTGCTCAAGAAGTATCTCCACGGTTCCACCCCAATCAACGACCGCAACAGCTGAGGCATCCACATCGGAACCACAGACTGACCCGAGATTACTGACATTAGAGGAGATTTTTGCTCAGGGATCAGAAGTTCAGGAGAATATAACTAAGGACATTTTGGAACCGCCTTTGGAAATGGAAAATATTTTCAGGGAAATTGACGACTATCAGCCTCCAGCAACAGCGCCTGAAGCAGCAGAAGGTCATGTAGAGTCTACATCCGAATCACAGTCAGATTCGAGTTATGAAAATTTTTTAATGGAAGCCGCTAATCCACCAACATATTTTGCAACCCATGGCTCTAGGCTAGTTGTGAGCCGACGGAAATGACTAGTCCTACTCTCAGAGACGAAGATGAAGGAGATGAAGACTTTGTTTTGGAAGAAGAAACATTGATCACAAGGCAGCAAAGAGCCAAGCGCCAACGTATGACTCAAAAAGCTCCGTCCACTTCAACTGCTGCTTCATCCGCCACAACCGCCAATACATCCACATCAACAGAAGTTCCATCTACTTCAACCATAGCTGCCACTACTTCATCAACTTCCACCCCATCCGACGACCAAAGCTTCTCACAATTGAAAGCTATGGTTGATTTCCAAACAGTCCAACTTTTTCAGCTATCGACAGCGGTAAATGAGCTACAATGCAAAATTGCGTAAGACTGTAGCAGATCAACAGGAACAGATAACAACTCTTAAGTCCCTCCTGGAGCAGATTTTGAAAGATCGTGCTGCTCAGGGGGAGACTAGCTGTAAGGGTGATGAGTTAAGGGGGAGCGAGAGAGACGATGAAGGAGAGGACCCTAGTGCTCAACAGAAAGAAGGCGAGCTGGCAGATATTACAAAACAGACTGCTCAGCAAGCTACACTACAGGGGGAGTCTGGATCATCAGGCTCAAGCTCAAAAAAAGGCAAGGCTCCAGAAGCTTCAGAGTTTATTCAACAAGAAATGATAGGAGCCTTGGCCGATTTGGAAGAAGAAGAGGTAATGTTTGATATCGAAGATGATTTGTATCAGGAATACCTTGAGAAAGGTGAGTTTATTCCAGAAGAAGTTCCAGATTGGAAATCGGATGACGAAATTATGAGAGATGAAGAGGATGAAGCTGATGAGATAAGAATTCAGAAGCAACCTATCACAGAGGCATATACAACTGAAGAGCAGAGCGTGATTGACATAGAAGAGCTTAAAGCTGCCTTAGATGTTGTATCAGAATCTAAGTGCCTGATAGGGAGCTCACAAATAAAGAAAAGAGAAAACTGTGGTTCAGAACGGAAGAAAAGAAGAAGGACTTGGCTTTGAAAGAAAAAATGAAAATGCCAAGTCCTGGGAAATTATTCTGAAGTATTCTCAGGTGGTTCTTCGACAGAGATCTGCAACTATTTATTCTGAAGAGGAAAGATGGGCTACAATACCTTCGAAGAAGACTGAAGGACTTCAATTCTTTGCCGAAACGTGAGATAAAAGCCTTAGCATGGAAGGAGCTGATCAATATTGGAGACGATCCCTATGCTGCAGGCATTACCAAGATCATCAGAAGGGAGGGATGGTCTAGAAAATTGAAGGCTTAATCCGAGAACAGGCAAGAGAGTGATGGACCAGAGAAGGATAGATCCTTTAACTGGTAGGCCTTGGATGAAAATGTATTACAAGCCGGTTAAATGCGTAAAGAAAGTCCCACTGAAGCGTATTCCACAAGACGTTTTGAATAATTTGATGTAGTGGTACGTTGATAGTGAGACTGGTGAGGCTCTGACGGAAGATCAAGAGGAGAAGGTAATTCTAAGAGTGTATGATCCCTTGCACCTAGTCAACTTCACTATAGATGATCTGCTTAAGATTCATGGTCAGGAAATCTCTTTTGATGAGCATTTGACATCTGAAGGCAGGAAGTTTCAGAAGGTTGTAAAGGTTTGTGTTGAGTAGGGACTTCATGCAGGTATTAATTTGAATAAGCCTAGTTATGTAGACTAATGAATATCCTACTAGAAGCTATCGTCAAGGGGGAGTCTGTTGGTACACCCTATGTGACGATAACAGTCTAGATATGTAATAGATAGTCATTTGTAATAGATGAGACTTTATTAATACAAGTTATGTGTGTTAATTCATAATTATGTATGATGTCTACATTTGCATGTTAAGTTCTATACCATCAAGTTAAATTCTACACTGTGATGTTAAGTTCTAGAAGGTGTAGATAAGTTCTAGGGATAAGTTCTAGGAATAAGTTCTAAGGATAAGTTCTAAGGCTAAGGTTCGAACTTAACCCAACCCAGACGAACTTAGTGAAGCTAAGTTCGTATGGTATTGGACATGATCATGGGCTTGGGCCTAACGAACTCAATTAGTATAATTAGATGTTAATTCATTTTATTAACAGACTTTTGAGAATTACGAGTTTCAGAGCTTCGCAAGTGCACGTGCGAGCTAGAAAGCAATTCAGAGAGTATTCCTTGGAGTAATACACTGTGCGGGGTCGTTCGTTGCGTCGGCTATCATTGTGTTCGGCTCTGACTTTCGTGCGTGATCGATCTGTTAAGCGTCTAACGAGGATTCCGCACTCGTTGGACGGCGTCACGTCAAGATTAGATCCGTAGACGTGGTGACCTTACACGATTGATCATTTCATTGTAATCTGTACCAGAGTAAATACTATCTTGGAAAATATTCAAGTGGTGGAGCATGAATTTTCTTAATTAGAGCTATGCTTTGTTTTAATTCGCATCACATGTTACGTTATTTGGTGAAAAAGGAACAGGGTACCTTTTGAGGACCAAAGTGTGCTTAACCAAGATCTATACTTTTATATTTAACTTAGATCGCTCCAATGGATAAATGGGTGATTGAAGGATTCTGTAGTTAGGGATAATTGGTTGTGTATCCTTTTGATGATTTCTCGTTGTAACTACAAAAGGGCACAACTTTCAGTTGGTTTCATTGTAGTTCTGTTCTGGTCCGTATATGAAGGCTTTCTTTTGGGTATCAGTTTTCTCCTTGCTATCAAATTTGTTTTGTATTATGAGTCATGTTTTCATGGTTTTTAGTGAATAGTTGTTTTGACTTTCAAAAAACAATAGTATATGAATGATAAACGGGATTGAATCATTAAGGAGAGTATAATGATTTCATTTTGATGAAGACATGGTACCTATGTGTAAATAGTTACAAATCATACACTTGATTTCTCACTCTCTCTCTCTCTCTCTCTCTCTCTCTCTCTCTCTCCCTCCCTCCCACCCCTCATAATCATATCCCTCAGTACAATTTATACCTTTGATATCCAACAGAGTTGATGTACGTGCACACCTTCTCTCAAGTGTATGAACATGTGTTTATTCCGTTTCCATGACAGAAAGACACACTAATTACTTTCGAAAATCCATTTAGGAAAACATACATATATTGTTAATAATCAAACTTAGAAATTTCTTTTGTGTCTTTTAAAATAAAGAACCTTCTTGACAACGAACAATATATATACTGCTTACGTTGGAGTTTGTAAGAAAATACATTATATAACTATTAGAATATGTATTCTTCTGCCCAAAAATACACTAATTATGGGGTAAGCAATCTGAGGGAAAATGACTTCAATAATTAACTGTTGATTTATACGAGTTCATTGACAATTTACAAATCCTTCAAAAACATACCAACAAACTTAACGTTTTATAGGAGTTAATGATTAGTAATCTGGAGTTTTGTGTTTCATAAGAAAAGAACTATTAATGATACCATATTAATACAATGTTAAAAGTATTTTATTTTGTTGATTTTAAGTAGAGCCATAAGTATTTGTTAGAATGGTTAATTTGGTAGCCTAAGTCACTTATGTCTTGGTTTGCTATGAAATAGTCTCTTTGTAATTATTAAAATCTTTGTCGTTATTAATAATATTAGTCAAGTCGATTGGATTTGCTTAGATCCTTTAATGTTACATTACCTTGTTTTAGTTCCAAGTTAACAAAATTAGTATATGGATTAAGCAGAGAAAGAGAGTTTCATGTTCTCTAAGGTATTGTTTGTTTTTTAAGAGGTTGATGTCTGTGGTCTGTGGACTTAGCTTTAGAAATCTGCGGTCAGAAGAGGTGGCCAAAAGGTCTGCAGACGTCCGCAGACGCGGGAAGAGGTTCGCAAACGCGGGAAGAGGTTCGCAGAGGATTCTGAAAATGCGGGAAGACGTTCGCAGACGCGGGAAGACGTAAAAAACAAACACACTTTCATATAAAACATCTTCCTACGTCTTCGAGTTCGTAGACATAAGAGGTTCGAAGATCTTCTAACAAAAAACAAACAAGGCCTAAATATCTTTTGTATGCATATACATGACCATGTTACACTTAGTTACGGGTTGAAAGCGAGATATATGATTGAATTGGTGCTCATTTATAACTTTCATTTTTCTTTCTTCAAGAAAGAGAAAATCAATTTTCCAATCTAGACAATGCGTCATATATTTGGTAATTAAATGTTGTTTAAATTAATCAGAACGTGATTGTTGATGCAGATGTTATCTGTCTACAAAATTCTAATCTTTTTACTGCAAATATGTTTGAATGTACATGGTTGCTATCTAAATAGGTTTGTAAAATAGTAACATTTTTATATACTTTTAAATTAACTACACAATAAAAAAATTAGTTATAGTTCCATTTATACGGACACAAAATCATATAAAATTACAAGTGTAAAATGCTCGTTTATGTAGTAGGGAAATCTACTTATATTGGAGTGAGTCAATAATTAAGAAACTCCCAGATCAAGCAACTAGTATCATTTACAATCACAATAACTTATGAATCAAAGCTGTGACACAATGAAAGTTAACGTCTTCTCATCGAGAGTTTCAAAAGTTCATATTCTGGTTTGCCAAACATTGGACTTGTTGGGTATAGATATCCCTTTATTCGACTCTCAAAAGATGATTGATCAGTGCCTTGTTATCTATCCTTGAGAAAATATCATTTGGGAAATATTCAAGTGGTGGAACACAATATTTCTAAATTTCAAATCTACTACTGCTATGCTTAATCATTTGGGATGTCGATATTTATCATGTCTTCAATTAGATATGTGGTTTGTTATTATTCACATTGTGGGTTAGTTATTTGACGAAGAAGTAACCTGTTAGATTTTGAGACCTAAAGTCTGCCTAACCAAGATCTATTCTTTGATACTTAGCTTAGATCATTCCATATGGAGAAATAGATGACTGGTATGTTCTTTAGCTTGGGATAGTTGGCTGTGTAATCCTTTCGATGCTTTCTCATTGCAAGTGTGGAAGGGGCAGTGATTTCTATTGGTTTCGTTATTGTTCGACTCGTGTCCTTTACTTTTGAATGAAGGCTTTCTTTTTGGTTTTTTTTGCTCCATAATTTCAATCTGAAGTTTTGTTTCGTATTCTTAGTCATGTTGTCATGATTTCTAGTATATGATTGTTTAGCTTTCAAAAAGACAATAATATGAATGATAAACGAGATTGAAACATTAATGAGTGTAGAACGATTTCATTTTGATGAGCACAAAGTAACTATTTGTAAATAGCAGTTAGAATATACATACTGATTATATTGTAAATACACATATATACATATCATATACACATATATACATTCTTTATTGTATCTCTATATACACTCACACACACACATATGGTTCGACAGCGTACATATTAAAATCTAACGTACCATCATCGACATAATTTTTTTAGGTAGCGTCTGGTTCGTAGCTATGAATCATCATAGGTTTAACTTTAAAAGGTAGACATGTACATGATTGAGTATGATTCCTTAAAATACAATGTTTGGTTGGTAAACAAGTTTTCGTATCGTTATCAAAACTGTCATTTGGTTTGTTGATATAGGAATACAATAAAATTACATTATTATTATTTTATTTTATTCTATAACTTAAAAATAAATTTATAGGAAATCAACTATTAAATTCTAACTCACAACCAAAAATATATCATAATTACTAAAGAGGGACCAAAAACCAAAATAAAAATATCTATGCCACGTAAAACTAAAGCACGCCATGATCTATCTTTGGGAATTAAAACTCATTAACCTAAGCACACAAGATACTTGCAATTTTCCAGGAAGATTCAAAAAGACATCAACCTTGTCCTTATCTGTAGCAAATATACCAGCAGCCTGGATATACATCACCGATTGGCTGCGATGATGATCTTCTTTTCTTTGAAAGCTTTTCTCTAGTATCCAGTGTTGTGTTTTAGTTTTGTAGCCATTCTTCTTTTGTATGTTTGCTTAAAACCGTTGGATCTTGTAGGTCCCAAAGTTATCTCAGGTGTCTCAAAAGTGGCTAAAGAGGAGGTCAATATAACTTTAAAATAAATCACATGTATTTTTGTCAATGCTTGTTTATTAATATTAGCAGGTATTGTTAATCACAAACATGTTTTAATTGTGAAATGATCCAAAACGAGATGACAAAATGAACAACTTTCGTAACTAGTATAAGACTTACTCAAACTCATTACAATGCAGTAACTCACTAAGAATCACTCTTTGCTAACACACTAAGTGTTTGGATACAAGACACCCATTGGCCAAGTTTAGGAAGACAGACAATGTTTATTACTAGTTCACAAAGAACAATTTTGACATACTTAGCTTTTTAGTCACTCAAATTGAAGTGTTTTCTCCCGTTCAAGTATACGTACATGGATGAGGCTTTTCCTTTGACCTTGGAACCTCTATTATATAATCTTCAAGTAGAATTCTTGTGAAGCTTCTTCACTAGTTAAAGAGAAAGACGGGAATGTATCACAAAGAGACAAATCTTCTTTCAGCATAATAAAAGATAGAGTTAATTACATAAATTGTCCCTCTGGTTTATAGAAAGTTATGGATTTGGTCCCTCAAGCAAACTAAGTACACTGGTAGTCCAACAAAATGAATTTTTGTAACATTTTGGTCCATCGATTTAACTTCCGTTAACTTAAACGTTAAATCTAGTGGTATTTTCGTCTTTTTACCCATATAGGGACCATTTATGAAATTATTCAGTAAACTTCTTTTTTTTTTGAATTCTTATATTATTTATTTACTAAAGTTGATTTATTTATTTATCTTTATCATGTTCTTGAAGTATTATGAACAAAACCCAGAAACAAAAATCAAAACCCATGTGAATTTTTCTTAATAAACTACAACTGCCAGCACGTTCATCAAAGAAATCAAAACCCAGCAACAAAAATCTATGAAAGCAGATTGAGATCCATATGAACAAGAACCTATTCTAAATTAGAGAGAACCAAAATCTGGAACCAAAATAAACAAAATCCATACGTATATACAACAAAAGCTGAAACATATACACACATCAAGCAGATCAAGATTCAAATCCAGATTCTAAACAAGAGCTGACCCATGGACTCAAAATCTTAAGTCAAGAACACATATTAAGAACAAAAAAGAATGAACCGATGACCATGAACTCGAAAATTTAAAAGAAGAAAAATGTTACAAGATTTCTTGATTCATTCACATCTATCCACCCAATCTCTACAAATCTTGAAGAAACACTAACAAACCAATAAGAAATCGGATTTGTGTTTCAAATACAAACGCAAATCTTCAATCTTGGCATGTCTTCCAGAAATCTGCTTCGTTCTTGCAGAAATCCTTCGATCGTGTCCTGTCGTTTAGAAACCCTTCGATGGTGGAGATATAAACGATGATGGTTTAGTGTTGGAGATGGAATGGCGGCGGCGGTGGTTTTTGAAGAGGAAGAAGAAACATTTAGACGAAAAGAAAGATAGTAGTTTTAGGCATCTTGATTTTCATTTTAAAAAAGAAGGAGGAGGAGGAGGAGAAGAAGAAGGAGGAGGAGAAGGAGGAGGAGGAGAAGAAGAAGAAGAAATAAATAATAATAATAACAACAACAACAACAACAACAACAATAACAACAACAATAATAATAATTATAACTATAATTATAATTAAAAGTTTATTATATAATTTCAGAAATGGTCATTGGAAGAGTGAAAAGACTAAATTACCCCATGACTAAACCCATTTTTTAACGGAAGTTAAATTGAGGGACCAAAATGTTATAAAAATTCGTTTTTTTGGACTACCAGTGTACTTGGTTTGCTTGAGGGACCATGTTAGTACATCCTGTGTGACGATAGCAGTCTAAGGTTAGATAGCATTTTGTGTAAGTCAACTTACTTGATATTGAATATTAACAAGTGTTTGATATATGTTTGATTATGTGTGGTTGATATTGATTGTTTGTATGTTTGAACTTGGTGTAATGTATTACAAGAAGTTCAAACATAAAGTTCAAAGATAAATTTAAACATAAGATAAAACATAAGTTTAAACATAAGTTTGAATGATGAGGTTCGAACTTAGGCTAGATTCGAATTTGTCTAGAAGGACAAACTCGAATAGGCCTTGGGCCAAATTCGAATTTGTCCTAGACACACTCGAATCTGTCAGTATAATTAAGGGTTAATTCGATTAATTATTAGATTTTTGCAGAATTGGTCAGACGATTAGCAAAAGGCGATCTCGAACTTGATTTAAATCAGAGAGTTTCATGAGGAGAGAATCATCGTGTAGGGGCGTTCTAAGTCGTTCGTCTATCACCGTGGTAGTCTCCGTGTTTCGGTGTGCGTGATCTTACCATCAAGTCGCTAATGAGGATTCCGCACTCGGTGGAAGGTGTCACGTCAAGATAGATCCGTAGTGTGCAGACCTTACAAGTGGTATCAGAGCCATTGGGTGTTCGTTGGTGTTCTTCGTGTTCACTAAGAAACATCTGTGGTTTCTTGACGTTTTGAACGGTTAAAATCACATTTTTTGATTTCGAGTTTATCAAGTAAGATATCGGAAAATACTTTGCATTAGTTCAAGTTTTTGATCGAAATCAATATTTTTACTCGTTAAAATAGTGGTTTAATATGAAAATTTGAAAAACTCGAAGTATTAGCCGTTTTTCGAACTTGCGGTGCTCGAGTTTATTAAGGGGGTATTAGGGTTTACTCAATTTTCGAGTTTATCAGTAAAATACTCTCCTTTCGAAGTTCCTTAGGGTTGATTCGAGTTTGGCCATTTTGAATCTGCTCAAATTTCGAATTTACTATACATTCGAAATTTAGGATTTTCCATTTTAGTATACCTTCGAGTTTGCCATTAATTTCGAATTTAGTTGGGTTTCAAACTTAATCTCGAATCTAATTCCAAACAAGTTTAAAAATAATTAGATTCGAATTTACTCAAATTCGAAAGAGTTAATTTAAATTAATTTCGAATTAAATTAATTAAGTTTAAATTCAAAAATATTTGAAACAATGACAAGTTTACAGAGGTTTATTGAGATGGATCACGAGGTCGGAAAAGCAAATTCTCCACCAAAGTTGATGAAATTGGAGGATTATTATTGGTGGAAGGATAGGTTCGCCGACTTCGCTAGATTTAATGATATGAGGATGTGGATTTGTATAGACGAGGGATACATTCCACCTACGGCAGAGGTTGAAGGACGACAAAGAGTCTTGTCATATTCAAAGATGAAGGACGATGATAAGAAGCTTTATGAGGCCGAGAACCGGGCATTCGCTATCATTAGAATGGCTTTACCTCAGGAGATCTTGCTCACTTTCCGTAATCCAAAAACAACAAAAGAGCTGTGGGATTCTTTGGAGAAAAGGTGTGAAGGTAATCCGAGGGTCAGGAAAAATAAAATGGAAATGCTCAAGCAGCAGTTTGCGATCTTCAAGGCTTTGAAGAACGAAAAGCTGGATGAGACAATTACCAGATTCTATCATTTGCTAACTGAGTTAGACAACCACGATGTGGAATACAATCAGTCAGAGAAGATTGTCAAACTTCTAGATGCTTTACCAGCCAGATGGGAAATGTATGTGGCGCTGATAAAACATGATGAAGACAAGTTCTATACTCTAACTCTAGAGACTGTCATAGGAACGCTGAGGGCCTATAATTTTGAATTGCTGAAGAAGGAAAGGGATTATGAACAAGTACAGGATCCGGACATGTACTTTGGGAAGTCCAAATCTTTAGGGGCAGCTGACGTAAAGACGGCTACAACATTCTTTTCAGGAGAAACATCGACTCCGGTTGAATCAGAAGACTTAGTAAGCTGGGGTTTCTTATGGTTTTCTAGACCAGAAGAAAAGCAACCTCAATCTACATCAACATCTCAAGGCTATTCAAAGATGCCGACGAGCGCAAAATCAGCTGAAGACCATCTGAATCTGTTGGCTTCATTTGTGGCCGACTATGGCAATTGCGTTCAAGGGAAAATCAACGATCCTGCGCTTTGGGATGAGGATTTTGATCAGGTAGATCCTGATGATCTAGAGGAGATGGATCTGCAATGGCAACTGGCCATGGTGACTCAGCGAGTCAAGAGGTTCATTAAAACGACGGGCAGATACCTCAACGTCAGTAACAATAAGATTGGGTTTGATAAATCCAAAGTTAAATGTTACAACTGCCAAGGGTTAGGACACTTCGCTAGAGATTGTCAAAGACTGAAAGTAGAGAACTACCAGAACCAGTATCATAATCAATCTTAAGGGAGATATCTGCCGGGTAGTTCAAGCAATCAGGCGAATATAGCTGCTCTGTTAACCAATGTCACATCTGACAGACAGCTCGATGGAACCTATGACTGGAGTACACATCCAGAGTCGAACGCTAGAGCCTTTATGGCTGAAGTAACCGAGACTGGAAGTGTCAGAGTAGAGGAAAAGATAGGGGACGTCAATCAGAATGACAGCAGTCCTATGTTGGTAGAAAAGTCAGAAGATCAGACGATTCTAGAGTTCGCCGCACTGATGGCCAATGTGGAATCTGATCACGCCAAGGTAATTCTGAATTTCTTTATTTTCCGTGATTTATGTGCTTTCTGTGCTACGTCTAACGATAGATTAAACTTAGTACTAGAATCACATCAAACTATAACTGCTCAGAATGAATCCTTAAAATCAGACTATGCTAGCCTATTAGATATCAAGGAAGACCTTAGAAATAAGCTTAAGGCAGATGCACAAGATGTCATAGTTCTAAAAGACAAGCTGATTGAGCAGTGTGTTAGATTAGAACTAATGTATGAGCATGTTGAGGCATTGACCAAAGAGCTTAAGATCAAAGAAGTAGAGCTAGCTGACTCTAAGGTTAAGGTAGCAGAGGTAAAAAGTAAACTGGAAAAGTTTAGGAACTCATCACTCAACCTAGGGAAAATCTTAGATGCATAGCGTCAGTCTAAGAAACCTGTAGGTCTAGGGTTTCATGAGAGTCCTCCACCTTTCAATGATAACTATGTACCTCAGCCTCAGGAGAAAACTGAAAAATCAGATGACTCAGAGGTAGAACCTGAACCTATGTCTGAACCAGTTAAGGATAAAGACACTAAGGTGACTAGTAATAATGTCAAGATTAAGAAGGTCAAATTTGTGCCATCCTCTAGTGATAAGCCTATAGGACCAGCCAAAATTGACTTTAATAATCAAGAGGAGGAACCAGTAACTTTAGTTGAGACAAAAGAACCAGACACTAGTGAGACACCTAAGTCAAAGGGCACACATAAAAAGACGATTGACAAAATGTCTTGCTTTAGATGTCATGAAAGGGGACATGTTGCTTCTAGTTCTCCACATAGGAAAGTAGACTCTACACCTAAAACTGAAAACCGAAACAACATAAACCTTCACTGAGTGTAGCAAGCACTAGTAGTTCTCATAACACCGAGAAAACTGTGCAAGCCACACCAAAATCTGCTGTGAAACAAACACCTGTGTCAGGTCGAACCAAAGAAGTGATTAGGACTAATTCACCAAATAGAGTCACGAATCAATCTAGATCAGGACCGCAACAGAATTATAGGAGTACTACACCTAGCAGAGCTTACACTCCGGTTAGGTCACACACTCTTGTAAGACATCAAACACCAGGTAGAGCTCAGGGATATAAATCGGAAATGCCTTATAATCGAAACTATTCAAGAGCTCCACAGCAAATTCCTACACAAAGGCTGAGAGTGCACTTAAATCACTCTGCACCACAACAGGGTCTAAATCAAAAACCCAAGTCACCTGAAAGGAGAGATGAGTATTTGAAAGAGTTCAAGTATGTGGACGAGAATGGTATTACCAAGTCAGTCATGGCTTGGGTTCCCCGTGATAACTAACCTCTTTTCTTTCATGTGCAGGAGATAACTACATGTCCAAACAACAAGTGGTTCGTTGACAGTGGTTGCTCGAGGCACATGACTGGGGAAAGAAGTCTACTCGCAGACTTCAAGGGAGGGAATAGGGGATTCGTATCGTTCGCTGGTAATAAAGGAGGTAATATCACCGGTACTGGAGTGGTCACTAATGGGACTATCAAACTGGATCAAGTTTATCACGTTGATAAACTGGTTCACAATCTCATTAGTGTATCTCAAATCTGTGATAAGAAGAACTCAGTACTTTTCACTGATACTGAGGCGTTAGTGCTTAAACCGGGATTCAAAGTACCTGAAGAATGGATACTGATGAGGGCTCCAAGGAAGAATGACCTGTACATGCTCGACATGAACAAGCCGGAATCTTCGATGGGACCAATTTGTCTACTATCAAAAGCTTCAGAGACTGAATCGGTTTTATGGCACAGACGGATGGCACACTTGCACCTAAGAAAGATGAATTATATTACTAAAAATGGATTGGTGCAAGGTGTTCAAATGAAGAGTTTTCAGTTTGAAGATAAGTGTCTGCCGTGCAAGAAAGGAAAACAACATAAGAAGGCACACAAGTCCAAGACTCAGAACTCAATAGCTGCCACGTTCGATTTGTTGCATATGGACCTGTTCGGACCAATCAACAAAAGGAGTATAGGTGGTAGTTGGTATTGTTTGGTTATTACTGATGATTACTCACGTTTTTCTTGGGTTTTCTTTTTAGGTACAAAGGACGAGACGGCTGCCAAGCTCATCGGGTTCTTAGACCAAGTGGAAAACTCATATGGGACGCGGGTTAAACGAATCAGAAGTGATAACGAAACAGAATTCAAAAATACAGTTATTGGTGTATATTGCCTATCAAAGGGCATAGTGCACCAATTTAGTGCACCTTATGAGCCACAACAAAATGGGGTGGCCATACGAAAAAATAGGACTTTGATTGAGGCAGCAAGGACCTTGCTTTCCGATTCAAAGCTTCCTACCATGTTTCGGGGGGAGGTAGTAAATACCGCGTGCCATGTTTTAAACCGGGTCCTTACTGTCAAATCATTGAACAAAACCTGTTATGAAGTTTTGAATAAAAGGCCACCAAATTTAACTGGCTTCGAACCATTTTGGGTACCATGTACATTAATGAAAACAAAACATCAACCTAAGTTTGGTGAAAAGACTGACGAAGGATATTTCCTAGGTTATGTGCCGAACTCACCAAACAAACGGGTTTTTAACAAATCAAATGGTGCAGTAGAGATTGTGTATAACATTGATGTCACAAGTTATACACATGAACCCCAAACTGGTCCGGAATGATTTTCGATTATGACAAATTGTTTGAATCAATTTACATTCCTTTGGATGGAAATGCAGGTACAATCGAACAGGACTTGTCGTCATTAAATCTGAATGACGTAAGTCAAAGTTTTCCGAGGACGACCTTTCCATCAACATCCGAGCCTACAACAACTAAAGATATATCTCCACCAGAAAATGATTCTGAAATTCCTACAAACGAAAATCAGACAACAAGTTCTAACTCTGAAGACAGTGTCCATGAGGAAGAAAATGTAGAGTCTAAAGTCGTTCCCCCGTTAGGAGAGATAGGATCAAATATGGGAGATAATCTGAGGGTTGACGAGATAGAACCATCTACGATTAATAAGAATCATCCGATTGAGAGTATCATAGGAAATCCTAATGCAGGTGTGAGGACTAGGAGTAGTTTGAATAACAACACAGTGTTGTTGTCGATGATCAATGACTCCGAGGCCTTTCACACTTGTCTCTATTCGTGTTTCATCTCGCAAGTAGAGCTGAAGAATGTGCAAATGGCACTAAAAGACAACTCTTGGGTTGAAGCGATTCAGGAAGAACTGTCACAGTTTAGGAAACTTGAAGTGTGGGAGTTAGTTCCGTTACCTCGAGGAGAAATTGCAATAGGAACCAAGTGGGTTTTTAAGTGCAAGAGAGATGATCGGGGTATAGTCACTCGCAACAAAGCAAGGCTTATGGTAAAAGGTTTCAACCAAGAGGAAGGAATCGATTACAACGAAGTGTTCGCGCCAGTGGCAAGGCTTGAAGCAATCCGTTTGTTTCTAGCTTTTGCTTCCTTCAAAGGTTTTAAAGTTTATCAACTCGACGTAAAGAGCGCTTTTCTTTATGGGAAAGTGAAGGAACTGGTGTATGTGGAACAGCCGACCGGGTTTACAGATCTGAAATATCCAGATAGAGTGTATCGATTAGATAAGGCTCTGTATGGACTACATCAAGCACCGAGGGTGTGGTACGAGACTCTATCTAATCATCTTTTAGACAACGGGTTTGAAAGAGGGAGAATAGATAGTACGCTGTTTGTGAAATGAAAAGGTGAACATTTCATCTTGGTACAAGTGTACGTCGATGTTATCATTTTCGGGTCATCAGACGAGCAGATGTGCACAGACTTTGAAAAGGTGATGAAGTCTAAGTTTGAGATGAGTGCGCTGGGCGAGTTAAACTTCTTTCTGGGTTTGCAAGTCGAACAGAGGAAGGAGGGCATGTTTATTCATCAGACGAAGTATATCTACGACATCTTAGAGCGCTTCGGGATGGAACGAACCAAGCTGACAGCTCACTTCAGCACGCCGATTCAAATGAATCATAATCTCGGACCGGGTACAGAAAGTGATACCGATGTGGACCTGACGTTATATCGGGCCATGATTGGGTCACTCATGTATTTACCTGCTTATAGACCTGACATAATGTTTGTTGTGTGTATTTGTGCTAGGTTTCAAGCTAATCCAAAAGAGATGCACATGAAAGCTGTGAAGCGGATTCTGAGATACCTCAAGTTGAAACCGAAGATGGGACTTTGGTATCACGCGGAGGGTGATCTGGAATTGGAGGCATTCACGGATTCAGACTATGGAAGATGCAGCTTGAACCGCAAGTCAACAACTGGAGGTTGTCAGTTCCTTGGAGGGAGGCTTGTTTCCTGGCAATGCAAGAAACAGACTTCGGTAGCCGTGTCAACGTGCGATGCCGAATATGTTGCTGCGGGTAGTTGTTGTCCACAGGTTTTGTGGATACAACAACAATTGCGGAATTACGGTTTGACTTATAATCATACTCCTATTAGGATAGATAACCGGTGAACTATTGCAATAACCAATAATCCAGTTAAACACAGTAAAACGAAGCACATAGACATAAGACACCACTTTATATGTGATTGTGCTGAAAATAATTTAATTAAGCTGGTAAAAGTTGCAACGGATGATAATAATGCTGATTTATTTACCAAAGCTTTTGATAAGTCACGTTTTGAGTATTTAGTTCAACTAAACGGAATGCGTAATCCAGAGTAACTTGACCTTAGTAGAATTTATTTCTTTTTATAGCAGTAGAATTTCTTTCCTTTTATAGTAAGTTTAGTAGTTAAGTAGAAATTCATTCCTTTTATAGTTAGTTAGTAGGTTATTTATTTTCTTACTCTTATTTATGAAAAACAAAAAAAAAAAGAGGAGAGAAAACCATAAAAAGTTCAAAAAAAGAGAATATCAGAAAATGAGTTAAGTCTTAGATACATAGGTTCAAAGTGACGAAAATTAGCATAGTCGTTACAATCTCTAAGTGTTAAGCTTTCACACATAATGCACCTAAAACTCTAAGTGTTATACATTATCTAGTTTGATATGTTGGTAGGCATAATACACAAAGGGAGTCTCAAGGCTAATAAAATATTCAAGAAAAAGTCTGACGTGTCACTAACTTAGATGTATGACCGATTGGTCTTAATTTTTATGTTAGAGACATACAGACATTGATTCTAAATGAGGTATGCAAATTTTCTGGGGGATGTATAGCAACATCAGGTACATCTTAAAGAAAAGAAAAGAATAGAAAAATCATGATACTGAATTGAGAGTCAAAACAAGTAACTCTGTTGTACGTGAGTACAGACCTGTTGCCTCTGGTTTGACTCGAGTTAGCAAGATAAGTCGCTTTGTTGTACGTCGGTACAGACCTGTCACCGTTGTGTTGCTAGCTTTAAAATAAACTTTAAGACAAACTAAGACACTCTGTTGTATGTAAATACAGAACTGTGTCCGACGTTTGCCTTTTAAAGAAAACTTGCAATACCGAAAAGTTATAATCATTGTCTGTATGCCTTGATCATAAAAGTATGTCTAACTATGAGTCACGTAAGGTAATTTCTTGATAAATAAAGGGCCAAGGGATATTCCAAAGTGTAACATGTTTAAAGGGAAAATAATACCAATAATCGTCTAGAAATGTGTGTCACGACAAACAATCAAAGGAATCAAAAATTCCTAAGTGTGAAAGTAAAATACTGAAAGTGCGTATTTGACACCTCTATCTAATTGAACCTTTCTCTGACTTTCTCGCCAAAAATATTCTGTTAGTGTTAAGTATAGGATGTAAATTTTAAAAGTATTGTAGATTAGTTTAAGTTTAAATTTTGTTCAAAATTTTACTTTATTTTATTTTAACTTATTTTTACTTTATTTTATTTTATTTTATTTCATTTTATTTTATTTAGGAAAAAGGTCAAAGTTACTGAGGATGCATTTTTAGTTGAATAAACAAACATTGCGTGAAAATCTTGTACTTAGGGTAAATAAATTTTGCATAGTTTGTTCGGTTACACGAAAAAGTTGAAAACGTTGAATTTTATTCAAAGATTTTCAAAATTTTCATTTAAATTCGAATTTAAGACAAAGTCGAATTAACATTCGAAACTGTCAGTAACTTCGAATTTATTGCAAGTTCGAACATGGTTAGTATATAAAGGTCAACTCATTTATGTCACCTTCCTTCGAATTTAGTCCTTCGAACTTACTCTAAGCGATTTCGAATTTATCCTTCGAGTTTACCGATTCGAATCTTTCACTATTTTTCGAAGTTTTGTTCCTTTGTGTTCGATTCTACAAACAAATCTAGGTATAAACATCATTGTTGTACAAGATTTAGGTAGTTTAGGACTCAATTTTAGCGAAAATTGACTAAATTTGAGGTTTTAAGGGTTTTGAACTTTGTGATTCAAAATCATAAAGTTTAACCGGTGAAACTTCAAATTAGTCACAAATATCTTCGATTAGAACCTAATAGGACTAGTGAATACAATTTTTTAAATCTAATGGGGTTTAAATCTAGGATTTTGTATGAAGGTGACCGATTTCGACTTTGTTCATCATTCGAACTTGTCAGGAAAGTCGAATGCTTGAACAAAATCGAATTCAAGTCAAATTCGAACATGTCATTCGAGTTTATTATTAAAATCGAAATGTCATTCGAGTTTATTTTTAAATTCGAAATGTTTTGCATAATTTTAATGTCAAACTTGTAGAAATTCATATGTGTTGGATTTTGAACTTACATAAGTTCAAAATAAAACAGATTTGGATTTAATCAAGTTTCATTTTTATTTCGTCCCTTCTAATATACTTTATTCCTTAATGTGCAGATATGGGGGAAAGAGCTTTCTTTCAGAAGCATAATATGGCTGTTTCGCCAGATCGGGAGCTTCCTGAAGCTCAGGCGTTTCGACAAATGGTGGATTTCTTAGCAAATTCCAGTGTGTCGTATGCCCTTTCTCACAATGTGCAGATCGTACTGCCTTATGTCAGACAGTTTTGGGATCACCTGCAAGTTGATTGTACAGTGATGCCAACGGTGTTGAGGAAAAGGGTTGGCGGGCAGCCTTTAGTGTTTTCTGCCGATATGCTGCATAGGGTTTTGCAGCTTCGGTCAGTAGAACAGGAAGCTGGGCCAATTGACTTCACGTTGGATATAAGGCAAGCAGCCTTTTTAAGAATGGGGTATGGACTGGATATAGCCAAAGCCTCATATATGAAGAGTGGTCTGATAGGCCAACGGAGGTACTTACCACACGTCTTTTATGGTGTGCTTTGCACCTAAGAAGGCCGGTTTTGACTATATCGTGTCAAAGATGCAGTCGGCGATGATCGCATTGGTTTATAATAAGCAATTCAGCTACTCCGAGATATTCTTTGCGGAGTTCGTTCATCAAATAACAGCTCCAGCACGGGAAAGGTTTCTGATGTATCAAAGATTTGTAATGATGCTTATTCGACATTTGTTGCCCAACCTGCCGCAGTTGCCGGATATCCAGAGTGTCGCTGTGATCGATAAGCGAATTTTTGCTGATTGTCAATCACACAACGCCCGTAGGGCTGACGTAATTAGACCACTGGATGCACCTCTTTTTGGTGCCGTGGTAAATCCAGATTTTGAAGCCCCAAAAGGTGCGAATTATGCTGGGGAAGGGCCGCAGCCACAGCAAGTACAGGCACAGCCACAGCAGCAGCAACAACAGCAACGCCCTCCAGTACAACAAAGAAGGAGGCCTAGAGCTTAAGGTAGATCTACTCAGGCTTCAAGGCCAAGCTCTAGCAGGATACAAGAGTCGGTAGAAGCAGGTCCGTCATCGGATGTTGCGGGTCCTTCTGGTGTGTCACTAGTAATTGATCTCTGAATGGAAACTCTGGAGGAGATATGGGCTCAAGGGACTCAAGCACAAGAAGAAATTACAGCTGAGCAAGTCGATACAATCTTAGAGCCTCCAGCTAGTCTTGAAGATCTTATGCGCAACATAGATGAAAATGAGCCAGAGGTAGAGGGTCAAGCAGTGACCACCTTTGAGTCGTCATCAGAAGAAGCTGAGGAGATCGAAGTTGAAAGAGCACCTGTTGAGTCTGTAATTGCGTCTGTTCGGATAGGAAGATATGGATCAAGGGTTGTTGTAAGTGAGGGAGACAGAAAAGAGAGCATCTAGAGATTCAGATGAAGATGACTCTGATTTTGAGGCTGAAGATATTACTCCTTTAGTGCCTAGGCAAAGGGCCAAAAGGCACAGGTTTATGCAGGGAGCTTCGTCTGCTTCTGTTTCAGAGCCTGAAATCCCATCCGCTCAACCATCCGCTCAACCATCTATTCAACCACCAATCACCCCGTCACCAATCACATCAATTCCATCCACTTCATCCACCTTCACAGACAACCAGCGTTCTTCAGAGCTCCGAAGAAAAGTGGACTTTGAGACAGTCCAAATCTTCCAACTCACAAAAGCAGTCAGCGAGCTTCAAGAGCATAATGCAAAGATTGATCAAGAAAACATTAAATTGAAGACATTTTTCGCTGATCAAGCTGCTGAGATCAGAACCATGAGGTCCCTCCTCGAGCAGCTAATGAAAAATCTTAAGGCTCAAGGGGAGACCAGCTGCAGAGATGCTCAAGAGATTAGAAGAGAAGATGACGATGGAAATGATCCCGATGCACAAAAAGATAGTGAGCCAGTAGATTTTACTTCTGCTCAGCATGCTGAAGTTCAGGGGGAGCCTAGTCAGTCAGGAGTTGAAGGAGGTGAGGCTAGTTTTTCAAAGGCCATTGAGAGCTAGATGATTGACACTGTAATGGATATCGAAGAAGAAGAGATAGAATTTGATTTTGAAGATGATATTGAAGAGTTAGAGGAAGGGGAGTTTGTGCCAGAGGACGTAGCCGATTGGAATCAGATGATGAAGTGATAGAAGATGAAGACGATAAGGTTGATGAAGTGATCGTAAATTCACAGCCTATCACTAAGCTATATGTGCAAGACAATCACAATGTGATTGATATCGACGAGATCAAGCTGGCCTTAGTAGAAGACTCCGAACTAGAGGAAGCTGAGAGAGAGCCATCTAGGGCTGAACTATTGAATCTATGGTTCCGACAGGAAGAAAAGAGGGCAGAGCCTAAGATGAAAAGAAGAATGAGAGTACCGGGCTCCGAGAATCTATCAGGTGGAATTAAAAGCTGGTTCTTCGACAGAGAACTGCAGTTATTCATACTGAAAAGAAGAGATGGACTTCAATACCTTAGGCGGACGCTCAGAGTATTTAATAGATTGCCGAAGGCAGAAATAAAGGAGTTAGCGTGGAAAGAGTTGATCAATATAGGTGAGGATCCTTATGCTGAGGTTATAGCCAAGATTATCAGAAAGGAGGGTCGATCCGGAAAATTTGAAAGACTCAAGCCTAGGACGGGAAAGAGAGTGGAAGATGAGACAAGGATTGATCCACATACAGGTAGGCCATGGGCCAGAATAGTGTATAAGCCTGTAAAGTGTTTGAAGAAGGTGCCGATGAAGTCGATGCCACAAGATGTTTTAAATAACATGAAGTGGTGGTATGTCGATAATGAAACTGCTGAAGCTGTGATGGAAGATACTCAAGACAAAGTTATTTTGCGAGTGTATGATCCATTGCACTTAATAAATTTATCCAAGGATGACCTGAAGAAGCTACATGATCAGCCTATCTTTTTTCCCGAAGGATGGAGATCTGAAGCTAGGAAATTCCAGAAGATAGTTAAAATATGTATAGATATAGGTCCATATGTCGGTAGTAGTTTATATGGTTCAAGTAGCTAGACAAAATGTAAATAGTTAGAAGCTATCGTCAAGGGGTGTCTGTTAGTACATCCTGTGTGACGATAGCAGTCTAAGGTTAGATAGCATTTTGTGTAAGTCAACTTACTTGATATTGAATATTAACAAGTGTTTGATATATGTTTGATTATGTGTGGTTGATATTGATTGTTTGTATGTTTGAACTTGGTGTAATGTATTACAAGAAGTTCAAACATAAATTTCAAAGATAAATTCAAACATAAGATAAAACATAAGTTCAAACATAAGTTTGAATGATGAGGTTCGAACTTAGGCTAGATTCGAATTTGTCTAGAAGGACAATTTGTCCTAGACAAACTCGAATCTGTCAGTATAAATAAGGGTTAATTCGATTAATTATTAGATTTTTGCAGAATTGGTCAGACGATTAGCAGAAGGTGATCTCGAACTTGATTGCAATCAGAGAGTTTCGTGAGGAGAGAATCATCGTGTAGGGGCGTTCTAAGTCGTTCGTCTATCACCGTGGTAGTCTCCATGTTTCGGTGTGCGTGATCTTACCGTCAAGCCGCCAACAAGGATTCCGCACTCATTGGAAGGTGTCGCGTCAAGATAGATCCGTAGTGTGCAGACCTTACAGACCAAATCCATAACTTTCTATAAACCACAGGGACCATTTATGTAATTTACTCTAAAAGATATGACAAAAGGCATTCTTGTCTTGTAACTACAGAATCTTTGTCTTGTTCTTCTTTATATGTTGTTCAAGATTATACCCAAAGGAGTAAGTCTACTTATAACCTTTAAAGTCCTTAAAAAACTATTTTGATACAAGAAAATGTCTGTCACCCTTTTCAAATATCTTATTATTCTTCATATTATAGAAAAGCTTTGGCAAACTATTGGTGTTGTGCTTTATCTTAATATTGCAGAACTCTTAGCAACTAATCTCAGAGGCAAGAATGTCTCATAAAGAGACATATCTTCTTTATAAATAATTTATTATCCATTTTACCTCTTGAATAACCATTATTTATAAGAAATTCAGTAAGAGTGTCATACCAGACTCTGGGTTTTGTTTAAGATCATCATACCAGACTCTGGGTTTTGTTTAAGATCATACAAGGCTTTGTCCAACTTATAGACATAGATTGAACATTGTTCATCATGAAAGACTGGAAGCTGCTAGATATAAACTTCTTCTTCAATACACATTCTCTATTTGTGGGTTTCTCTCTTCATACTCTAATACCTTGGAAGCTTCTCTTTTATACCCATATACAAATTGTTAGTGAAGATTCTTCATTGGTTGTAGAGAAAGTGAGAATGTCTTGCAAAAGATTACTTTTCTGCATAAATCTGACAAATCAGGATTTGTCCACTTGCTGCAGAATCTTTGTCTTTTCCTTTTTGTCTCTGTCGTCCACAACTTTACCTTAAAGAGGAATGTCAACTTTAGACCTTTACTCTTCCTTGTAATGCTATTTTGCTATAAGAAATGGTCTGTCACTCATTTCAGATATCCTCTTTGTCTTCATGCTTCAGAACAGCTTTGACAGAACTAGGTTCTGATTTTCCACTTTTGTGTTGAGTTGTAGACTAATCTTTAAATTCAAGACTTTGCATGAGGACATGGAAACAAATTTTATAAAGTGTACAACCTGTTCGCAAAGAACTGCTTCTGTTCACTAATAACATGACTTACTTGTGTCAAAACTGTTCAACAGACATGAACAGCTTAGACAGTTTCTGTCAAACCTGTGCAACAATTATGGACAACATTGACAATCCGCCAAGTTACAATGAATGTACCAGTGTAAACAGACTTAGGCTGATTTCGCCAAATCACTTATCAGGTTTCAATAAGGCATTAAAAATCCTTAAATTGTCCCCTTAAGTGTATCAACCAGGTTTGATAAGAAATCTCCCCCTATGATATAGACAGGTTTGATTGAGGCCTTTTTGTGCCTAGCAATCTCCTTATTTGCAACATTTATCCTAAAGCTGACTATATCAGTTATCACTATATACATTCACATTATAGTTGCAGACATGAAAAATTACAACATAAAGAATAAGTAAATGATCAGTTTATACATATTGAAAACTGATTTAAACAACAAATGTGTACAAGGAAAAAATATAACTAATGTACAATAGAAAACTTCAACTAATTGGACTGTTGATGTTGGGAACAACTAATGGTAAGGCTGACCAACTGATGATCAACTTCATTCTTCATCTACTCATTACGAGTAGATGGACCTTGTTCCTTTTCATTTTCTTTTCCTAACTCAGCAGCAACATGAATGAGTTTTTCTTGTTCTAGACCAACCAATATTTCTTTTCTGGATTCAACACTTTCAACCTCTTCTCTAAGGTTGAAAAGTTCTTGGCTGTCCGGTTCACCTCTTTTATGACAAGCTGCTAACTGATTTAGAATTGCAACTCTCCACCTAAAGTGCTTGACAAAAGCATTGATAAACCAGAAGGAAAGAAGCTGTCTAATACCAGCTTTAGGAAGATTTGAGGCTCTTTGAAAACACATTTTCTCAGACAGGGGATGCACAGAGAACACCCCAACCTCAGGATCTTCAATGAACTTACATTCAATAGGTTTTACACCTTTGGGCAGGCTATGATCCATACCTTTGATCTGAGTGGCTAAGAACCGTTGTTCAATCAGCTTCACAATGTCCTCAAGCTTTGTGTCCTTTTTCGGTCTTCTGGGTTTGATTTTGGGTTCCATCTTGGAAGTACCCTTAAACGTATCTTCTGGAATTAGACCCAAACCTTTCACTTTCTCCATCAGCTTTCTTACAAATGCTCTGACAGTTTTAGCAGTTCCAAATTTTGAACTGCTCAGAGCAACTGCAAGTTCAACCCATTTTCTATATCCCGTTCTAGCTACATCAGCTGCTTCATATGACTCTAGTTCAGGGCTATCATCACCAAATCTTGTAATATGTAGCTTCCAAGGCTGATTTTTCCTTGAAGTGGGGACAACTTTGGCAGTTGTTTCCTTGGCTATTCTTCTTTCAGCAACATCAAAGAAGTTCTTTCTAGCCAAGTTGTCAAAATGGAATTGGGTTCAGATAGATGAAGGGGTGGTGGACACAATTTTTCCTTTGGTCATAGAGACCTTAGAGCTTTTCTCCTTCTCAGCTTTCTTTCCACTTTCTGTTTCCTTGACAGCCTGTTCCAACTTATTTTGCACTACCAAGGATGACATTCTTACATTCTTTGCATCCTTGGCAGCCAAAACCTTAGCAGCTTTCACTGAGGCTGCTTCCTCGTTTTCTCTTTCTAGAAACTCAACTTGCTCTTGTTTACACTCATAATAAGTTTCAAGTGGAATGTTCATTTCCTTTGCTTGAGCTTTGTCATATTTGAGCTGGAGCCGTCTTTCAACCTCTGTATCAAGGACAACTTTGCCTTTTCATTTGGCTATTGTGGATGGAGCTACCTCGGTTTCCTCCTCCTCAGATGATTCCAGGATAAGCTATCTTCTTTGCTAAGCCTGTCCTCGGGGATAATTTCCTCCCCCTTAGAAGGTGTAGGGCTTGAAGACATAGCCTGAGTAGGCTCAGCTATCCTAGAATCATCAAATGTACCTGCAGTAGTACCAATAGTTAGTTGGCATGTTGCTTGACCAACTAAGACTGATTTCTACTTAGAAGGAGATGAAGATTTCTCTCCCTTAGACTTGGTCTTTGAGGTAGATTTCTTCTCCCCCTTTGAAGGAAATGGCACAGAGTCTTCAACAACTGTGCTGCCCAAAGGAACGGATCCAGCAGGCTTGGCAGCAGCAGGTTTGGTAACAGGTACCAGGCTATGCACTAAGAAAGCCAGGTTGTCCTTTACCTTGGGTAAGGCAGTGTTCAAGAGAGGTTGATTGAGAAGTGGTAGAGGCTAAAATAATGGAAATGGCAGCCCTGTCAACGATACTGAACATCAGACTCTTAAGTTGTGCAAGAGTTATGTTGATGGATTCTTGCACATCCTCAAAGCCTAGTACCATAGAGTTAGACAGGGATACCAATAAGGTATTCAAAGAGGCTATGGTGCAAGGCAGCAAAACAGAATAGGTTTGAGAAATACTTGACAGTTGTTGGGAATCAGCTGCCAAGCTGAACACAGGGTCCTGTTGGTTTGAAAGGAGAGAGGATATAGAAGTGGGGAGTTGTTGCAGCTGTGTAGTGAGTGCAAGAAACTAGGAAGAGTAGTCAGCTTGTGGAGAGGGTGATGGAAAGGATGAATTGAACGAATCAAGAAATCCTGCAAGTTGTGAAGACACGGAGTCTTCAATAGTAAAAGGAAGGATGGTTATGGATTTTCCAAAGTATCAACCTTGGAAGACAGATCAGTAAGTTGTTCCTTCAAGGACAGATCTTTTGGAGATGGAGGAGTATGAGTGGATTGTTTAGATTGAGTTGATGAAGATGATGGTGAGGATTGTGGTGTAGTGGGTTCACTTGGTGATGCGAGGGGCACAATGGATAAGAGTTCCATAGCCTGTGCAGACTAGTGACCTAACTTAGAGTGGTCAATGATACCTTCAGCATTGGCCAAACCTGCATCATCAAGTGAGGTGATTGGAGTTGTTTGCCTCTCAGGATCCACTAGGATTGTGATTCCTTCATAAAAGACATGGGTGGTACCCTAAGTAGTGCCTTGGTTTTCAGGCACTTCTTCATGCGGTGAAGATGTGTGCATTTCAACATCATCAGTTGTGAAAACTAGTGATGGAATTTGCATCTGGGGAAAGCCTTCACCAAAGGGTTGGTCTACACCCTATGGATCACTAGGATGGGATGTTGGTCCTTAAGCAGCTGATGGGGATTTATCATTTGCTTAATGAGGAGCAGAAATGGAAGGCTGATCAGTTGGTGGGCTTGAACCAACTACTTTGGCACCTTGTGGAAATTCATGTTGTGTAAGAGAAATATGAGTGGGGAACAGTGTGGATTGAAGCAGGCTCCATATTTTGTGTTTTACCCTCCAAGATAGAAGGAGAGGATGCAGCATGGGTAGCTTCTTTTTCAACTGACTTCTGTTGAGAGGGGTCAGAAGGGCTATGTTGGGTAGGTTGGCTTGTTGTTTTCTTTCTGGCTAAGGATTTCTTCCTCAGCTTGGAGTATGTGGCGGGAGAAGTGGCAGGTTGTTGGATTTGGACTGGTAAGGAGACTGGGCTAGAAACAAGGGGTGAAGCCTGTTCCCTGGTCTCCGGTGGCAGATAGCCACCGGCCACAAAGGCCTCTGGTTCAATGGATGATCATGGGATATCAGCCTGCTCCCCCTCAGGCACAGACACTGGGGGTGCAGACTTTGTTTTTCTACCCTTTTTGGTGACAGGCCCTGCTGCAGTGGACTTCAAGGCACGTTTTGGCCTTGATCCAACAGCTTTGGATTTTGTCTTTGGAGCAGGAATTGGATCGACCTCCTGTGAAGAAGGTCCTTCCACAAAACTAAGTAGCCTCCTCATAGGTGTTGTAAGAGGAGGCTCTTCAGTCGAAATAAGAACATGAAACACTTTGTTTCAAATGACAGGAAAAACCATTGACTTAAGAAATGGTTGGGAGTTGTATAAATTATCACCACAAACATATTTGAATATGAGAATTAAGAATCTGTGATACCTTACTGATGGGGAACGTTGGTCCTGTTCCACAAAGGCTCTTAGATTGCCAAAGATCCATTTAGCCATATTCAGTGTAGTCCCATCCACAAATTGCAGAGCCACTTGAACTTCATTTCTGCTAAGCTGGTCAAAGGAACCAACTTTGCAACTTAAACTCATCACCACAGAGGCAAAGAGAAAGCTTTAGGTTTGGTCTAGCTCCTTCCTTAACAATGTAGCTCCCACCATTGGTGCAAATACACCACAACATCTCAACAAGTTACCCATCAGCAAAGATCTCAACAACGTGAGTGTTGTTGAGTATGGTCCCTCGAATGGTCTTAGAGGCAGAATCATAGGAAGAAGTGTACCAGAATTCATAGACCATTTCTTGGTACATGACACCGGGGCTGGCTGTCATGGCATAGTGCATAGGGTGATCTTTCAGGAATTCTACCATGGATTCATAACCTTTTCCAACATAGTTTTTAGGTATGGTTAGAATTGCTACATAGTTGGCAGGTTTGATGGTTAGTGTGGTAGTGACTGATGGGTGTTTTACAACATCATCACCCAAAAATGCATGGACAAAGGGATTATGAGAAACCATTGTTGAAGTTGATGAGAATGCAAGAAATACTGACACAAAGTCTTTTGATGGTAGGTAGGGGTTTCTTCAGAGAGTATGCATTTATAGGGTTGTAGTAGGGATGAACATGATGAAACTGTGATAGTGGGTCTTCATAGGATTTTGAATGAAACAGACTAACTTGACGCTTTCCTTCTCTTAAACACGAAACACACATTATCTGCAGGTAATTACGATAAATAAATACATATTTTATATAACTTAAATGTGAAGTAACGTTAATTAAATGTGGATGTTCAAAGCTGTTGCAAAAACCTGTAATGAAAAAGTTTCATCCAAAACTGATCAGTCTGTAACTTGTTGATGAAACCTGTGAAGTTATATAAGGACATGTTTTAATGTGAAACATATTCAATAATCGAACAGATTACAAGGCTTGCCTTGTGTGACAGAATACAGAGTGAGCAGGTTTCAGGTTTGAACAACAGAGTAGGTTTTAAAGGAAAACTTAGTTTTGAAAACTGCTGTTTTGCCAAACCTGTTACATGACAAACCTGTTCAAATCTTTAAGAACTAGCTTACAGAACTGGTGAAACATGTTCTGTCAAAGCTGTTATTTGAGATTTTGGCAAGTTTGCTTAAGTAACCCTTGAACATCAATGATATTAGTCACTTCTACTTAACATTCCTAGCTTGCATACCAGGGTATTAAACCTATTTTCATCAAGAGGTTTGGTGAAAATGTCTGCCAGCTGATCTTCTATAGGGATAAAAGATACCTCAACATTACCTGTTTCGATGTGATCCCTTATGAAGTGATGTCTGACTTCTATATGCTTGGTTCTTGAATGGAAGACAGGGTTGTTGGAAATGGCTATGGCACTGGTATTGACACATAGAATAGGACTTTTCCTATATATACCAGACCATTATCCTCAAGTTGATGCTGCATCCATAGGATACGTCAACAGAAAATTCAAGCAACAATATACTCAGCTTCAGCAGTAGAAGTGGACACACACATTTGCTTCTTGCTGCACCAACTTATCAACTTTCCACGAAGGAGTTGACACCCACCTGTTGTGTTTTTCCTATCTAGGCTGCAACCTGCAAAATCAGAATCTGTTTAGCCAATTAGTTCAAGGCTTGAGTGTTTGGGTTATCAAATACCCAAACCTGGTGTACCCTTTAGGTACCTGAAGATCCTTTTCACAGCAGCTTGACGAGGTTCCTTTGGATCAGCTTGAAACCTAGCACGTAAATAGGTAGCAAACATTATATCTGGTCTACTAGCTATCAGATATAGCAAGTTCCCAATCATAACTCTGTAAGCTGTTACAGTAATAGGCTTGCCACAGGCATCAACATCCAATTTAACATTGGTTGCCATTGGGGTTTTGATGGGAGAACTTTGATCAAATTTAAATTTCTTTAAAGGATCTAATGAACACTTTCTTTGATTTATAAAAATTTCATATGAGGTTTGTTTAACCTGCAATCCTAGAAAGAAAGTTAGTTCACCCATCTTGCTCATTTCATACTTAGATCTCATGAGCAGTGAAATATTCTTGCATAGTTTTTCATTAGTAGAACAAAATATATTATCATCCACATAGATTTGAACAAGCATAATATCAGACTTCACTTTCTTTATGAACAATGTGGTATCCACTTTACCTCTGGAGTACCCATTGCTCCTAAGGAATTCAGTAAAAGTGTCATACCAGGCTCTGAGGGCTTGGTTTAGACCATAGAGAGCTTTGTCCAACTGATAGAAAAAACTTGGATGATGTTCATTTTCAAAACCTGGAGGCTGCTTAGCATATACCTCTTCTTGAAGCATACCATTCAAAAATGCACTCTTTACATCCATTTGATTACCTTTATGCTTTTTTAAGCAGCATATGCCAGAACAAACGAATTGCTTCAAGCTTGGCCACATGATGAAATGTTTCATCTTAGTCAATACCTTCTTCTTGCCTATTCCCTTGAGCAACCAGTCTTGCCTTATTTCTAATGACATGACCTTGCTCATCCACCTTGTTTCTGAAAACCATTTTGTGCTAATTATTATTTTTTTCCTTTCATACTTTGTTTCTCTCTAACTGATTAAGTTCTTCCTGCATGGCAGTGATCCAATTGGCATCTTTCACTGTATCATTTTTCTTTTGCTTCATCAGGGATATAAAACTTGAAAACATACAAAAGTTTTCCAAGACTGTCCCACCTTGTCTGCACACCTTTATTGATGTCACCTATTATTTGATCATTCGGATGACACGTAATCCACATAGGACCATGCTTCAATGATGATTCCTCTTAATCTTGAACACTAGTTTCATTCACAACAGGTCTTGTAGAACAGATTTTCTGATTATCAGACAGACTGATATTTTGAGTTTTTTCATCTGTTGAGGGAGTGACATTGGTATTTAACACATCTATAGAGTATTCAAGGAAGTCAGCATTGATTGGTTCTGGGCATGGTACATCAACTATATCAGTGCACTTATTCACACAGGGTGAACCAACATAGTCATCATGATGTCCATTATGGTTAGCAGGTTCCACTCTGGATGATGTGGAAGATTTTGAGTCCTTTTCATCAGTATTTGAGTGCAGAAGATCATCAAAGCTGAAGTCTCCTGAAACTTATTCAGGTTCAACTTTGAGTGAAGGATTTGCAAACTCTTCAAAGGTGACATTGATGGATTCTTCTACCACCTTTCTCCTGGGGTTGTATACTCCGTAGGCTTTTAAAACAACTGAATATAAAATAACACTCCTTCAAAAGCTTTGGGTTCAAATTTAGCCAGCTGATCCCTTTGATTCAGAATGAAGCAAGCGCATCCAAACACTTGGAAATTTCTTATATTTGGCTTTCTCCTTTGAGAAGTTCATAAGGAGTTTTATTGAACCTTTTCACCACTAAGGATCTGTTTTGAGTGAAGCAAGTAGTATTGACAGCTTCAGCCCAAAATGATGAAGGGAGACCTGATGCACCCAGCATGGTTCTAGCAGCTTCTATAAGAGTCCTGTTTATCCTCTCAGCAACTCCATTTTGTTGCGGAGTTCTTACAGTTGAGAAGTTTGGAGAAATGCCTCTTTCTTCACATAAGGCCTCAAGAGTATTGTTTTTGAGTTCAGTACCATGATCACTTATAAGCTGCTTGATTTGATCAAAATTTAGAACCTCCATCTTTTTGGTAAATCTAATAATATATCTGGCAGCCTCTCCCTTGGTCTTTAGGAAGATCACCCATGTATACCTGGAGAACTAATCAACCATTTGTAAGGTGTATCTTCTACCTCCTAGACTTGAGACATTTACAGGTCCAAACAAGTCCATATGGATTAAGAAGAGAGGTCAATCAATAGAGAAATTATGTTTAGACTTGAAAGATGTTTTTCTCTGTTTACCATTCTCACAAGCTGGGCAGAGTTTATCCTTAACAAAGGTTATAAAAGGAAAACCTATTACTAATCCTGTCTTACAGAGTTTGTTGATGTTTTTGAAGTTCAGGTCTGAGAACCTTTTGTGCCATAACCAGTTGAGGTCTGCATTGCTCCTTGAGATAAAACAAGTCTCAGTTGTTTGATCAGCAGATGTCATATCTACAATGTATACCCCTTTCTTTCTTTGTGCACACAACACAACTTTATCCTGACGATCCAGTATGTACCCTAGGTGCTCATCAAAGTTAACCTTGTAGCCAGCATCACACAGTTGACTAATGCTTAAAGGGTTGTGTTTTAGCCCAGACATATATGCTACTTTGTTGAAAATTGCAGCACCTGCATGAAGGGTTCCATATCCTTCTGTGGATCCTTGGACATTCTCACCAAAAGTGACTTTTGGGCCTTTTTCAGGCTTAAGATCACTCAGCAGATCCTTGCAACCTGTCATGTGACCAGAGCAGCCACTGTCCAAGTACCAAACCTGGCTTGGTTGTTTAACCTGCAAAGCAACGAGAGGAAACAATAGTCCTTAGGGGAACTCATCACAAGAATGCGTTCTCCATCTTCATCAACATGTGTTGATGGACCACTTAGATCAGCACTAATAAATTCTATTTGAATTGTATCCACTGAAATACTTTCCTCAATGACATTGTTACTTTCTAACACTGCTTGATTTTGCAGTATTGGAATTAGAAGTGTCAATGGGCCTTATGTCCTCAATTTCAGGACAATTTTGGCCATGTGTGTTTTCTTTCGACATCTGTAACATATTCTATTTTTATATTTTTTGAAAGAAGAACTCTTACAAACACATTCTAAATTTTCTCTGTTGGTCTTATCAACAGGTTTTGCAAAGATTGGACTTGTTTTGGACTTGCTTCATGTAACAGAATAACGTAGGCAGTCTTAGCAGCTTCTATTTTTCCACTTTGTCTTCGACTTTGTAAACTGATCTCGTGGTCTAAAACAATACATGAGGAAATGGAAACATATTCCATAAAGTCTTTAGCCTGTTCACAAAGAACAAGTTCTGTTCACAAAGAACTAAACACTTAAAATTTTACAAACTGCTCAACAGGTTAGAGCAGCGTAGACAGTTTATGTGCAGCCTGTTCAACAGAGTAGAACAGCTTGGACAGTCGGCCTTAGTTGTAACAAATGCAACAGGGTAAACAGCTTTGACTATTATTGCAAATCACTTATCAGGTTTCAATAAGGCATTAACATGCCTTAATATATACCTTCAAGTGCATCAAACAGGTTTGATTAATAATCTCCCCCTAAGATGCAGAGCAGGTTTGGCTGAGGCCTTTTTGTGCCTAACAATCTCCCCCTATTTGCAATGATCAGTCTATGTTGAAATGAAATTGCAACATTTAAGTAAAGTAAAAGATCAGTTTATATATATACTGATATTGATTAAAAAACAACAAATGTTCTTACCAAAGTACAACTGATGTACTGACGTATAATACAACTAATGTAATAAGAAAGATTACAACTAATGTAATAGAGTACAACATATGTACAAGGAAAAGTTTTAATAATTTGGACGGTTAATGGTGGGAGCAAATAATGGTAAGCCTATCCAACTTATGGACAACTTCCATTCTTCATCTACTCAGCAATAGATGGACCTTCAACCTGCTGTGGCCTTTCTTCGAGTAACTATTCGAAATGCTCCATGGTTTCATCAATCTCTTCAATTTCATGTCTAAGAAACATGAAATCAGGGTGTTGAAGCTCTCCTCTCTCATAGAAGCCTTTCAGCTATTCCCAGATAGCTGCTCCATCTTGAAGATTGTTTGAAGGAGTTGACAAGTCTAAAAGCTATGAGCTGCTTAAGACCAACGTTGTGCTGATCAAAGGCTCTCTGGAAACACATTTTCTTTGTCAAGGGGTCCACAAAGATTTCCCCAAACTCAGGCTTTTCTGTGAGTTTATCTTCCTCAACTTCAACTCCTCTAGGCAAGATGTGACTCACTCCTTTGATCTCAACAGTAGGATGCCTTGATCAAGCATAATCAGGATTTCTTCCAGCTCAGTATCCTTCCTCTTTCTCCTGGCCTTAATCTTGGGTTCAACCACTGAGGTACCGATAATTTGTTCTTCTGAGATCAGGCCTAGCTTCTTAACTCTTTCCCTCAATGTTTTGACATATGCCCTGACAGTCTTAGCAGTTCCAGACTTTGACTGACTCTAGGCAACTGCCAATTCAACCCACTCTCTGTACCCCATACAAGCAACATCAGTGTATTCATATACTTCCAATTATGGACCATCAGCAGCTAGTCTGGTTATTTGAATCTTCCACTACTTGCCTTTCTTTGATATGGGGACATCTTTGACAATTACTTCCTTGGCAAACCTTTTGTTGGCAACATCAAAAAATTTCTTCCTTGCCAAGTTGTCAAAGTGTACTTGGGCTCTTGCTGAGGAGGATGTTGGCTTTGACTTAATCATTGAGACCTGAGCACCCTTTTCTTTCTCTCCCACTTTCTCAGTCACTGACTCTTTTGCAGCCTCAAGTAGTTTCCTTTGAACATCCAAAGAGGGCATTTTAGCTTTTCTTGCCTCCTTATCTGCAAAGGCCTTTGCAGCTTTAGCAGAGGCTTCTTCTTTCTTTTGTGTTTCCAGGATCTAAAGCTGCTCTTCTTTGAACTGATAGTAAGTCTCCAGAGGGAGGCCCATGTCTTTGGTGTAAGGTCACCTCTGTCACGAATTTGATCTTGACGCGATGCCATCCAACGAGTGCAGAATCCTTGTTAGTGGCTTAACGGAACGATCACACACGGAAGCCGGAGACGAACACTATCATAGCCTATACAACGAACGACCCGACACGGTGTATTTCTCCGAAGACTCTCTAAAATCAACTCTACCTCGCACGTGCACCAATACCAGCTCTGATCATGAATTTCTCCAAAAGTCTATGTAATAAAACAGCTTAACACATAATTATAGGATTAGGTTCGAACTTAACATATTAAGTTCGTTTAGGCCCAAGCCCACAAACTTGTCCAATACCCTACGAACTTAGCTTCACTAAGTTCGTCTGGGTATGGATAAGTTCGAACCCTAGCATTTGAACTTATTCTAGAACTTATCTTTGAACTTATTCTAGAACTTATCTTTGAACTTATCAAATGTAAACATCAATTATGATCAAACATATATGACTTGTATTAACAGAGCCGGATCTATTACGAATGACTATCTATTACATACCTAGACTGCTATCGTCACACAGGGTGTACCAGCAGACTCCCCCTTGATGATAGCTTCTAGAATGATATTCACTAATCTATAGAGCTAGGCTTATTCAAAATACTACCTGAATACAGACCTTGCTTTACACAAACTTTGACAATCTTCTGAAACTTCCTTCCTTCATATCTCGAGCCTTCATGAGAGAAAATTGGTTGATCACGAAGCTTCTTCGGTTCACTCTTGGAAAGATTGACAAGATGCAAAGGATCATATACTTTCAAAATTACCCTTTCATCTGGATCTTCCATAACTGCCTCAGCTGTCTCATTATCAACATACCACCACTTCATATTATTCAAAACATTCTGCGACATTGGCTTTAAAAGAACGTTTTTAGGCATCGAACTGGTTTGTAGAACATCTTCATCCACGGCTTCCCGATCAATGGATCTATTCTCGATTCATCCATGACTCTCTTTCCTGACCGTGGCTTAATTCTATCAAACCTTCCAGACCGACCTTCTTTTCTGATTATTCTTACTATCACTTCAGCATACTGGTCGACTCCTAGGTTTATCAGATTTTTCCATGCCAGTTCCTTCACTTCACATTTAGGATATGTGTTGAAAACTTTAAGTTTTCTCTTTAGATACTTTTGCCCATCTCTTCTCTTAAGCACAAAAAGCTGCAATTCCCTGTCAAAGAACCAGCTAAGAACGCCTCTAGATAGTTTTCCTGGGCTTGGCAATCTTATTTTCGCTTTTACAGCTAATTCAGTCTTCTTCTCCTCTTTCTTGAACCAGAGATTCCTCTTTTCTTCTTTGGTTTGCTTTTTATCTGTCTCTTGAGTTACATCATCATCTGATTCATCATTAATCATAGACTTCAGCATGTCTAGATCTATCGGATTCTGGTCAGTATTTACATATTAGTTTGTGACTGGTTGTCCCTGAATGATAATCTCATCAGCTTCGTCTTCTTCATCAACTAAGACTTCATCATCGGACTTCCATTCTGGAACATCTTCTGGAATAAACTCCCCTTCCTCAAGATCTTCTAGATCGTATCCGAAGTCAAACATTACTTCCTCTTCTTCTAAGTCGCCTAAGGCTCCAATCATTTCTTGTTCAACGAATTCTAATGCTCCGGGAGCCTTACCTTTTTCTTTATCTCCACCTACTCCCAATGATCCAGGCTCCCCCAGAAGTTCATCTTGCTGAGAAGTCTCATGTGGAAGATCTGCTAGCTCACTATATTTCTCATCAATATCTGGGTCACCTCCTTCATCATCTCCATCTCTACGTACTCCCCTCAACTCATCGCCCCGGCAACTACTCTCCCCCTGAGCTTGAAGATATTTCAATATTTGCTCTACTAGGGTCTAAAGAGTTAGAATTTGAGATTGTTGGGCATTCATGGTGTCTTGTTGGGCAGTCATTTGTTGTTGTAGCTGATTGTTCTGCTGCTCCAATCTCGAGTTGTGTTGCTGCAACTCATTCACAGCTTGCAAAAGCTGAAAGATTTGGACTGTCTGGAAATCTACCTTGCCTTTCAATTCTGAGAATCTTTGATTGGCAGAAGATGGAATGGATGTTGACGAAGTAGTGGTTGATGTGGGTGGAGCGGTGGGTGTGGCAGATGGTACGACAGTTGAGGTAGATGGAGCTTCTCTCGCTAGCCGTTGGCGCTTGGCCCTTTGCTGCAATGTGATCATTGTATCCTCTTCCAACACAAAATCTTCATCACTTTCATCTTCGTCTCTTAGAGCCGGACGAGTCATTTTTCGTCTGCTCACTACTAGCCTAGATCCATGTCTTCCGAAAGATGTTGATGGATTGGCTGCTTCAGTTAAAACTTCTTCAGAACTCGAATCGGATTCTGATTCGGAAGCGGTCTCTACATGACCTTCTACTGCTTATTGACTCTCTGTTCCTTCAGTTGCAGCTACAGGAGGCTGATAATAATCAATTTCTTTGAAAATATCGTCCATATCAGTCAGCTGCTCCAAAATATCATTAACCAGCTGCTCCGCTATATTTTCCTGAGCTGCTGCCCCTTGCTCAAAGATCTCTTGCAAAGTTTGCACCCTCTGGTCCATCTAGGGTCCCGATGTGGACGGCCCAGCTGCCGCTGTCATTGATCTTGAACGAGGAGCTTCCCTAGCAACCAAGCTCGCTGTGCCGGTGCTTGTTGCGGTGGAGGTTGTTGCCGAGGAGCATCAATTATCCAATCATCTCCCTCTGGAGTGACAAAATCAGGATCGATGACCGCGCAGAATAATGGAGCCACTTGAGGCCTCACATGCTCTGCCCTTCTAGCGTTATGAGATTGGCAGTCTGCGAAGATTCGCTTATCAATGACGACTACTGAAGTCTGCTATAGAAATGTCGGTAATTCTGGCAGAAAATGCCTGATGATCATCATAATAAACCTCGGATACATCAAGAATCGTTCACGGACTGGGGCTAAGATTTGGTGAACAAACTCTCCAAAGAAAAACTGGGAGTAGTTCTAAGGCTTGTTGTACACCAAAGAAATCATCACTGATTGTAGCTTAGACACCATTGTGTCAAAACCTGCCTTATTCGGTGCAAAGCAGACCATTATTACGTGCACCAGATAGCGCCATTGTCTTATAAGCCCACTCTTTACGTATGATGCCATCGTAATATCTTGGGTGTATCCCATCCTTAAGAAGGCTGCCTGCCTGATGGGAGCTAGGTAGTCTATGGGACCATCTTCTTGTTCAATCGTCCGCAATTGCAGAATCAATCGTATATGATCGGCTGAGATTGCAATGGGACGGCCACCGACTCTCGCTCACAGAAGCGTAGGAATTGCAGTGCAATACACTTGCAGAGATTGCCAGAGTTGGCAAACATACGACAGAATGATCTGAGGGTTATGCGTAAGAGTATACGCCACCCGAGATTACGACAGGAATTCAAGCATCTGTCTATAGGGCTGAGCCTCTGGCAGTTGAAGGTCAACAACCATAATCATGTTATGCCTATTGAAAAAGGCTCGATCTCTAATATCTGCATATAAATCAAACACATAAAATGTTAGAACTTAATTTTGAAAAATTTAAGGTATTCGAACTTGTTTAATTCGAACTTGATTAAGTTTGAATTTGAACATCTTCGAACTTACTTAAATTCTACAATATAAGTCCTTCGAACTTACTTAAGTTCGAACAGTCTTTTGACCTTCGAACTTAATTAAGTTCGAGAATCCTATTCGTACATGTCTGTCTTCGAACTTATATGACAAGTTCGAAGTCCTGACAAGTTCGAACATGAAGAACAAGTTCGAAGCCTGATGAACAAGTTCGAAGTCGGCTATTTTGAACTTTAAAACCATGATTTAAACTTTTTAAGACTCAATTAACTGTAGAAATTTTAGATGTTGCTTTTGACATTAAGCACACATCCTTTTTCAAATTGATTGAGGCTAGGTCTATTGAGTACAGATTAGTTTTCATATTCCCTGCAAGGATTTCTTTTCCTTCTCCAGATCTTATGCTACACCGATTTGCTTTGAAGTTGACCTCTAATCCTTTGTCGCAGAGTTGTCCAATGCTGAACAGATTGTGACCGAGACCGTCAACGTAGAAGACTTTCTGAATTGTTATCTTATCGTATGCAAGACTCCCATATCCTTTGATCGGACAGAATTGATCATTTCCGAATCGGACCGTCCCACAGAACTTATCAACAAAGTTACTGAGGGTTTTCTTCTGTCCAGTCATGTGCTTTGAGTAGCCAGAGTCAAGGTACCACACATGATTTACCTATAAGAAGAAATAAAACGTGAGGTACCCACTTATAGTTGGGTACTTTTGACTTTCGTAAATCATGTGGTTTGATATTCATTTTCTCATCAGATATTTCTTTTATTTTTAGGAACCCACTTTTTAACAGTTCTTTTCGGTATCCATTTTTGTACAGTTTGATGTGGAACTGATTTTGAAAGTTGTTGCTTTGGAACCTTTTTTTGTTTAAAAGATGGATCCTTTTTCTTTGGTAGCCATACAAACTTATCAGATTTAGTATGCATTGAATTACAAGAAGCAGAATTTAAAGTAATTAAGGCAGTCCGAGAGTATTTAGTACCAGATTTATCACTAAAATTATTATTACAGACAGATTTTTCAAATTGTCTAATCCTATCTGTAACAGAAGTTTCTTTGACTCTCCACTCTTGTGTTATACTCTTGTTTTTTCTTTTCTCTCTGCTTCTTTCTCCATTCTTGCTTCCGAGAACCTTTCACAATATTATCTGACATACAAGAAACACGAGAATTAGTCATTTTAGAAGCTTGTTTCTTCTATAAAATTCTCTTACCTTTGGAATTTTGGACCTTTTGTGCAATAGAGTCCCTTGTGGAAGATGATTCACCTTTTTCATAAGTAGGAGTTACAAAATGAATTTTTGTTTTATCCTTTTTCAATGTTAAATTGGGTGAATGTTCGGAAATCCTTTGAATCTGTAGATATTCTTTTCAGAATTCTAACTGGTTCTTTAGGATTATGAAGTTGTTTGTTGTGTAATGGTTTTACAAACCCATCTATTTTAACAAACACTTCTTCCAATGAGTTAAAATCCGAGTTCATATACAGATCAAATTTTTTTTCAGAATTAATAGAATCAAGTTGAATTGAAGGTGGTTGATCTGATTTTGATTTGTTTCCAGGCTGTTGTTGCAACTTTTGTTCCAAATATTTAAGTTCAGCCTTAAGATTTTGATTTTCTGTCTCGAAAGTTTTGATTTTTAATTTAAGATCAGAGTTCATCTTTTCAAGAATTGAAGTTGGTAATTATAGCTTTTGAGAATGAGTAGTATTTTCAGATAAATCCTTATCAGAATATGTCTGAATATACTCCTCATTAATGCAAGAATTTTGATTAGATTCATTTATTCGGTTATAATCAATAGAATTTTGCATTTTATTAGATCCTTGCCTTTTTGAATCTTCACTTGATTCTATTTCATCTGATGCTTTCATAAATGTCATTTGTAATCCAAAATTCATGTACTCGAGAAATTTTTTAAATCTGTGTTTTTCTAACATTGGTCTCTGAAAGATTGACTTTGGAATCCTAACAATAATATTTTAATGTTATTGTCTGCAATCCTGATGTTTTAAAAAGAAAAACACATATTTTTTATAATTTCTAGCAAAATGTTTTATTTTTCTATTTGCAGGATTTCATTTAATCATCTATTGAGTCTAACATGTTCATTACTTTTCACAGGTTTCAAATGGCATCACCAACTCAATCCCAACCCTCAAACTCTTCTTATTCACATTCATAATCAAATCACACCCTTGTCTCTAAACTAGTAAAATCCGCATCAGTCACCCAACCGTCACCTTCTACCCTCATTCCAGACAATCAACTTGTCAAACCAAAATACTTCCTACCATTTCATGATAACAACCATCGCCTTGACACCAAAGTCATAAAAGTAAGCCACCCGATTATTGTAGACATTCTAAAGGGTCATCCTTTAGGATATCTTCTACAATACAAACCCTCGATTCCTCAGGTCTATCTTCAACAGTTCTGGCATACTGTAAAATTTGTTCCAGCTGATGATAACCATCATTTTAAAGTTACCATCGATCAGTTTAAAACAAAAATTACCTTAGCCAGATTAAGGCATAATTTGTTTCTGCCTCGTCGAATCGATACAGTGAATTTTTCCAGAGTTAGCTGATTTTGAAGATTTTGTTTCAGACGAAGAATTAGTACATGATCTAATATGTCTGGGGTATTCAAAGCCATTACCAAAGAGTTCTAAGTTTCATACGAATGGACTTAATGGCGAATGGTATACACTTTTTGGCATCATCAACAGATGCATGACGTCAAAGCACATGGGGATTGACAGATGTAGCGTACACTGTCTAAGAATATTTCATGGAATTGCGTTCAACAAGCATTAGGACTACGCGCAATGTATCTGGGAGGATCTCAAGGAAGTTGTGCTATCAAAGACGAAGAATAGATCATGAAAATTTGTCCCTCTTCAACGGTTCATCCAAATTCTGATCAGAGGCATCTTAAGGGGCAATGAAAATTTTCCGGAACGATCCCATTCTCAAAGATGCCCAGATTATGTCATGATGAGCTTACATGAGGTACCTGATTCACCAAATGCCGACATAATGCGAATTCCTGAAACATTGTTAAAGTATATTGATCCAGAAAGCGAGAATGTGAGGCTGTATCGTTTAGATCACGCTCCTATAGAGACCCAAGAACCGGGTTCTCTTAACCAGGGAGTTGTAGGAGAGGAGGAACTTCAGCATGGGGCTGAAGTTCAGGGAAGCCAAATAGTGAGTGAGGGTGCCAAAGTTCAAGTGAGGGGTGGTGAGGGAGAAGCTAGCAGCTCTTATTCAGAAAGAATTCTGTCAAATATTCATGAGGGAGCTGCAGAAGGAGAAGATGATGATGATGATGATGATGATGATGATGATGATGATGATGATGAAGGAGGAAATGATCATCATGAGGGAGGTGAAGGGTTGATTGATATAGTAGAAATTGCTAGGCCGAGTGTGAGGGATGTTCCCAGCCCAGAAAGCCGGGGTCGAACCAAATTTGTTGTTAGCTCCCAACAGGGAGTTAGCATTGAAATAGTCAGCATCCCACTGACGCCTGCACACCCCACCGACCACTCAGTCTCCTCCCAACAGGAGACTGTTCCAATTTGTAAGCTCACCTACCTGCGGATCTGATCTTGACGCGACACCTTCCAACGAGTGTGGAATCCTCGTTAGGGGTTTAACAGAACGATCACACACACGGAAACACGGAGACTAACACAATGATATACGTCAACAACGAATGTCCCGACACATGAATCTCTCCAAACGACTCTCTGAAATACTCACAAGTTCGTACGTGCACAATACGAGCTCTGGGTGTTAATATCTGCGAAAGTCATTAATCAAAACTGATTAAATCTTAATTATACAGCTTAGGTTTGAACTTAGCTCAGTCAAGTTCGAGAAGGCCCAAGCCCACGAACTTGTCCACTACAAGTTCGAACCTAGCCTTTGAACTTATTCTTGAACTTCTCTTTGAACTTGTTCTAGAACTTATTCTTGAACTTATGTTTGAACTTACCTTTGAACTTATGTTTGAACTTATCTTTGAAATTAAGTAAAGATCAATCATAAAAGAGATCAAACATATATAACTAATATCAAACATATGAATTAACTTGCAATTACAAAGCCTGAACTATTACAAAAGACTATCTATACTTAGACTACTATTGTCACACAGGATTCACTAACAGACTCCCCCTTGACGATAGCTTCTAACTAGATATTCAATTAAGCTATAGTACTAGGCTTATTTAAACTGCTACCTGCATACAAACCCAGCTCTACGCAAACCTTAACAAACTTGTCAATGAACCACCACTTCATGTTCGCGAGAACGTCCTGTGGCATTGTCTTCAACGGAACCTTCTTTAAGCATCGAACTGGTTTATAGAATATCTTCATCCAAGGTTTTCCCATCAGTGGATCTATTCTAGATTAATCCATTATTCTCTTTCCTTCCCTCAGCTTTATCCTCTCAAACCTTCCAGATCGACCTTCTTTACTTATAATTCTCGCTATCACTTCAGTGTATTGGTCATCTCCTAAGTTTATCAAATTCTTCCATGCCAGTTCTTTGACTTCGCATTTTGGCAGTGTATTGAAGACTTTTAGCTTTCTCTTCAAATACTGCATGCCGTCTCTTCTCTTAAGCACAAAAAGTTGCAACTCTCTATCGAAGAACCAACTGAGAATGCCTCCAGACAATTTTCCTGGACTTGGCAATCTCATTCTCTCTTTCACAGCTAATTCAGACTTCTTTTCTTTTTTTTCTAAACCAGAACTGCCTCTTCTCTTCATTCGTTAGTTCCTTATCCTTATCTTGAGTAGCGTCATCATCCGAATCATCAGTTATCGTTGACTTTAGAACGTCTAAGTCTATCGGATTCTGGTCTGTGTTTATATATTGCTCAGTGATGGTTTGACCGTGAATGATAAACTCGGCAGCTTTGTCTTCTTCATCTACAAGGACTATATCGGCCAAGGCTCCAATTATTTCTTGATCAAATGACTCTGACACCTCTGGAGCCTTGCCTTTATCCTGACCTTCTCCTCCTCCTGTACCCGATGACCCAGGCTCCCCTTGAATATTAGCTTGCTGAGCAGTCTGTTGAGAAAGATCTGCTAGCTCACTATCTTTCTGCATGCCGGGATCACCTTCTTCATCATCATCTCTTCTTATTCCCCTTAGCTCATATCCTCGACAATTGCTCTCCCCTTGAGCTTGTAGATCTTTCACAATTTGCTCCACCAGGGCCTGCAGAGTAAGGATTTGAGACTGTTGAGCGGCTACAGTCATTTGTAGCTTCGTATTTTCTAGTTCCAGCCTTGAATTGTGCTGTTGCAATTCGTTGACGGTTTGGGAAAGCTGGAATATTTGGACTGTCTGGAAGTCTACTTTGCTCTTCAGTTTCGTGAACCGATGATTTTCAATGAATGGAATGGAAGTAGATGGAATGGAGGCGGATGTGGAAGGAGCGACAGTTGTGACTGATGGTATCGTAGCAGAAGTAGACGGAGCTCCCTGACTAACGCGTTGTCTTTTTGCCCTTTGTTGTGTGGCAATTGTTGCTTCTTCTTCTATCACAAAATATGTGTCTCCTTCTTCTTCATCTCGGAGAGCAGGGCGTGTCATCTTTGTTCTGCGAACCACAACCCTTAATCCGTATCTCCCACTAGTAACAGCTGGATCGTCAGCTTCTGTCTCTTTTGAGCTCGATTCAGATTAAGATTCAGAAGCGGTCTCTACTTGACCTTCAACCTCTTCCCGAGCCTCTGCTCCTTCTTCATGGCCTTCTGTGCCTTCTGTTTCGGCAACAGGATGTTGATACTCATCAATTTCTCAAAATATATCCTCCATGCCAGTTAGGGGTTCCAAAATTTCGTGAACCAATTGTTCAGCTACACTCTCTTAAGTCGCGACTCCTTGTTCCCAAATTTCCTTCACTGTATGTTCCCTCTGATCAGGCTGGGCAGCTGATGTTGACGGCTCCTCCTGCCTCTGCAGTGGAACGGGAACGGGGAATGGATCAAGAAACCGGATTTCGCCACGCCAGTGCTTGTGGCTGTTGGGGTTGCTGCTGCTGTAGTTGTTGCTGGGGTGCTTCACCAATCCAGTCATCCCCTTCGGGAGCAACAAAATCTGGATCAATAACGGCACCGAAAAGAGGAGCCACCTGTGGCCTGAGTTGCTCAGCACTTCGAGCATTATAGGACTGGCAATCGGCAAATATTCGCTTATCTATTATTGCAACACCAGTTTGCTCAGGCAGCGGTGGCAGATCTGTCAAGAAGTGATGAATAATCATCATTATGAAGCGAGGATACATTAGAAATTTTTCTCTGGCGGGGGCTGTAATCTGATGAACAAACTCCCCAAAGAACATTTCTGAGAAGCTGAACGCTTTATTGTAGACCAGGGTAACCAATGTTGACTGCAGCTTTGACACCATCGTGTCGAATCCTGCTTTCTTTAGTGCAAAGCACACACCATGATGACGTGGACCAAATACCTCCACTGACCAACGGGCATCTGAAAGTCGATCGCTCCGGCTTCCTGGTCTTCTTTTCCCAAATGCAAAATTTGTCGCAAAAGATCCACAGAAAAACTACCTGTTGTCCTCCTACTCTTGTATGCAAAACAGTAGGGGTGACGGTGCAGTCCACCTGCAGATGCTGCCAAAACTGTCTCACATAGGTGAGAATAACCGGAAGATTATGCGTTAGCGCATAGGATACTCTAGATTCTGTCAAAGAACGTCGGACACACATCTGTATTTACATATAACAGAGTGTCTTAGTTTGTTTTTGAGTTCCTTTTTAGTTAGCAAGACAGCGGTGACATGTCTGTAGTTATGTACAACAGAGCGACTTGTCTTGCTAGCTTAAGTCAAAACAGAGGTGACAGGTCTGTACTTACGTACAACAAAGCGACTTTATTTGACTTCCTTTTCTTTTCAAAACTTTTTCTTTCTTTGTTTATGATGTATTTTGATGTTTCTATACATCCCCCCAGATAAATTTGCATAACTCATTTACAATCACTGTCTGTATGTCTCTAACATAGAAATTAAGACCTTTTTGTCATACATCTAAGTTAGTTTCACATATGACATTTTCTTGATTATTTTATTAGCTGTTAGGATTTCCTTAATGTATTATGCCTACCAACACATCGGAAAAGAATGTGTATATCACTTAAAATTTATGGTGCATTATATGTGAAAGCTCAATACTTAGAATTTGTTTAGACGGTGCTAATTTTCGTCACTTTGAACCTATGATTCTAAGACTTAACTCATTTTTTGATATTCTTTTCTTTTGACATTTATATGATTTTCTCTCTTTTTTCTTTTGTTTTTCAATTTTAAGATAAATAAGCTGATAAACTAACCTACTAACTTACTATAAAAAGAAAGAAAATCTAATAAACTACTAACTTACTTTAAAATGAAAGAAAATCTACTAAACTACTAACTTACTTTAAAAAGAAAGAAAAGCTACTAAGGTCAAGTTACTCTGGATTATGCATACCATTTAGTTAAACTAACAACTCAAAACGTGACTTATCAAATGCTTTAACGAATAAATCTGCATTATTGTCTTCCGTTGAAACTTTTACTAGTTTTATCAAATTCTTTTCAGCATATTCACGTATGAAATGATGTCTTATGTCTATGTGCTTTGTTTTACTGTGTTTAACTGGATTATTGGTTATTGCAATTGTTGATTGATTATCTATCCTAATGGGAGTATGAGTGTAAGTCAAACCATAATCCCGCAATTGTTGTTGTATCCACAAAACCTGTGAACACCAACTACCAGCAGCTACATACTCGGCCTCGCATGTTGATACGGCTACCGAAGTTTTTTTCTTGCATTGCCAGGACACGAGCCTCCCTACAAGGAACTGACAACCTCCAGCTGTTGATTTCCAGTTCAAGCTACATCCACCATAATCAGAGTCCGTGTATGCCTCCAATTCCAGATCTCTATCAGCATGATACCAAAGTCCCAGCTTCGGTTTCGACTACAGGTATCTCAGAATTCGCTTCACGGCTTTCATATGCATCTCCTTTGGATTTGCTTGAAATGTAGCACAAATACACACAGCAAATATAATGTCAGGTCTAGAAGCAGTTAAATACATGAGTGACCCGATCATGACCCGATATAGAGTCGGATCTGCATCAGTATCACTTTCTGTACCCGGTCCGAGATTGTGACTCACTTGAATCGGAGTACTAAAGTGTGCGGTCAGTTTTGTTCCTTCCATCCCGAAGCGCTCCAGAATGTCGTAGACATACTTCGTCTGATGGATAGACATTCCTTCTTTCCTTTGCTCAACTTGCAAACCGAGAAAGAAATTTAGCTCTCCCATAGCACTCATCTCAATCTTCGACTTCATGACCTTTTCAAAGTCTTTGCACATCTGTTCGTTTGACGACCCAAAAATGATGTCGTCGACGTACTCTTGTACCAAGATAAAGTCTTCTCCTTTTCTTTTCATGAACAATGTACTATCAATTCTCCCTCTTTCAAACCCAGTGTCCGAAAGATGAGTTCGCATCGTCTCATACTACGCCCTTGGTGCCTGATGCAATCCATACAGAGCCTTATCAAGTCGATATACTCTGTCGGGATACTTTGGATCAGTAAATCCAGGCGGCTGTTCAACGTACCCCAATTCGTTCACTTTGCCGTACAGGATTGCACTCTTTACGTCATGTTGATATACCTTATACTCTTTAAAGGACGCGAAAGCCAGAAACCGTCGAATCTCTTCAAGCCTCGCCACTGGTGCAAACACTTCGTTATAATCATTTCCTTTTTCCTGGTTGAATCCTTTCACAATGAGTCTTTCCTTGTTACGAGTAACTATACCCCGATCGTCTCTTTTACACTTAAAGACCCACTTGGTCCCAATTACAACTTCTCTTCGAGGTAATGGCACTAACTCCCATACTTCAAGCTTTCTGAACTGTGACATTTCTTCTTGCATGGCTTCTACCCAAGAATTATCTTTCAGTGCCATTTGCACATTCTTTGGCTCTACTTGTGAGATAAAACACGAATATAGACACGTGTGATACGTCTCGGAGTCGTTGATCATCGATAACAGCACTGTGTTATTATTCACGCTACTCCTAGTACTCACACCAGTATTCGGATCTCGTATGATACTCTCAATTAGATGATCCTTGTTTATCCTTGATGTCTCAATCTCATCGACCCGAATATTATCTCCTAAGTTTGATCCTATTACACCTAACGGGGGTATGACTTCAGACAATACATTCTCTTCCTCATGATCACTGTCTTCGGAGTTAGAAGTATTCGTCTGATTCTCATTCGTAGGTAATTCAGGTTCATTCTCTGTTGGAGTCCCATATTCTGTCGTTGTAGGCTCAGATGTTGATGGAATGCTTGACTTTGGAAAACCTTGGTAGTCATCATTAAGGTTTAATGATGAGAAGTTAGTTTCCACTGTGCCTGCATTTCCACTAAACGGTATGTTAAATGATTCAAACAAATACTCATAATCAAATAACCATTCCGGATAAGTTTGGGGTTCATGTGAATAACTTGTTACGTCAATGTTAAACACAATTTCAACCGTACCATTTGTTTTGTTAAAACCCCTTTTTGGTGAGTTAGGAACATAACCTAGGAAGTATCCTTCATCAGCCTTTTCACCAAATTTAGGTTGGTGTTTTGTTTTCAGTAAAGTACACGGTACCCCAAACGGTTCAAAGCCAGTTAAATTAGGTGGCATTTTATTCAGAACATTATAACATGTTTTGTTCAGTGATTTGACAGTAAAGACCCGGTTTAAAACGTGACACGCGGTATTCATTGCCTCCCCCCAACACATGGTAGGAAGCTTTGAATCTGAGAGCATTGTCCTTGCTGCCTCAATCAAAGTCCTGTTCTTACATTCTACCACTCCATTTTGTTGTGGCTCATAAGGTGCACTAAATTGATGCACTATGCCTTTGGATAGGAAATATACACCAATTACTGTGTTTTTAAATTCGGTTTCGTTGTCACTCCTGATACGTTTTACCCTCGTCCCCTATGAGTTCTCGACTTGGTCTAAGAACCCAATCAACTTTCCAGCTGTTTCGTCTTTTGTACCTAAAAAGAAAACCCAAGAAAAATGTGAGTAATCAGCAGTGATAACTAAACAAAACCAACTACCACCTATTCTCCTTTTGTTGATAGGACCAAAGATATCCATATGCAGCAAATCGAAGGTGGAATTTATCGAGTTCTGAGTCTTTGACTTGTGTGACTTCTTGTGTTGTTTTCCTTTCTTGCACGGAACACACTTGTCATCGAACTGAAGACTCTTCAGTGGAACACCTTGCACCAGACCATGTTTAGTGATGTAATTCATTTTCCTTAGGTGCAAGTGTGCCATGCGTCTGTGCCATAGAATAGATTCCGACTCTGAAGCATTGGATAATAGACAAATTGTTCCCATCAAAGAATCTGATATGTTCATGTCCATCATGTACATATCATTCTTCATTGGGGCTCTCATCATGATCCACTGTTCAGGTATTTGGAATCCCGGCTTCAGCATTAACGCTTCAGTTTCAGTAAAGATTACTGAATTCTTCTTATCACAGATTTGAGATACACTAATGAGATTGTGATCAAGTTTATCAACATGGTAAACTTGATCAAGTGTGATTGTCCCATTAGTGACCACTCCAGTTCCAGTGATATGACCTCCCTTATTCCCAGCGAATGATACAAATCCCTTGTTCACTCCCTTGAAGTCTGTGAGTAGACTTCTTTCCCCAGTCATGTGACGAGAGCAACCACTGTCGACGAACCATTTGTTGTTTAGACCTGTAGATAGCTCCTACACATGAAAGAAAACAAGTTATTTATCACGGGGAACCCAAGCCATGACTGACTTGGTAATACCATTCTCATCCACATACGTGAACTCCTTCGAATACCCATCTCTCCTTTCAGGTGACTTGGGTTTTTGATTAAGAGCCTGTTATGGTGCTGAGTGACTAAGATTCACTCTTGGCCTTTCGGTTGGCATTTGCTGTTGAGCCCTTGAATAGTTTCTATTATAAGGCATTTCAGATTTATATCCTTGGGCTCTACCTGGTGTCTGTTGTCTTTGAGGAGTATGAGACCTAACTGGAGTGTAAGTCTATCTAGGTGTTGTACTCCTATATCCTTGTGGTGGTCCTGACCTAGACTGATTAAGGACTCTATTCAGAGAATTATTCCTAATCACTTCTTACTGTCTGACCGACACCGGTATTTGCTTTACAGGAATCCTAGGTGTTGCATTCACATTCCTCTACGTAGGTTGAGAATTACTTGTGCTAGCAATGCTAGGAACTAGTTTTTGGTAATCTGGCTTTCCTACAGTAGGTCTAGACTCTGGTTTAGAGGGTGTAGACTCCACTTTCTTATAAGGACAACTAGACGCAACATGTCCCTTCTCGTGACATCTAAAGCATGACATCTTATCAATCGACTTCTTATAAGTTCCCTTTGATTTCGGTGTCTCACTAGTGTCATTTTCTTTCGTTTCAACTACAGAGATTACTCCCTCTTGCTGATTATTAATTTCAGGTTTAGCTTCTCCTAGTATAGTGTCACTAGTAGACTGCACAAACTTGACTTTCTTAATCTTAGAAGTAGTATTAGACACCTTAGTTGACTTATTCTTATCAGATTCAGTTTCAATTGCTACCTCTGATTCGACCGGTTCATCGGTTTTATCCTGAGGTTGAGGCACATAATTATTGTTGAAAGGTAGAGGACTCTCTTCATAGCCTAATCCTACTGGTTTCTTACACTGCCATTGAGCTTCTAAGATCTTCCCTAGGTTTAGAGACGAGTTCCTAAACTTTTCAAGCTTACTATTTACCTCAGCAACCTTAACTCTTAATTCTGCTAGTTCTACTTCCTTAATGGTAAGTTCTTTGGTTAAAGCTTCAACATGCTCATACATAACTTCTATCCTGACACATTGTTCACTTAATTTGTCTTTTAGAACTATGACATACTGAGCATCTGCTTTCAGCTTACTCCTTAGATCTTTCTTAATATCTAAGAGACTAGCATTATCTAATTTTAGTGATTGGATCTGAGCAGTTAAGTTGTTATGTGTTTTTAGTACTAAGGTTAACCTATCATTTAAAGTAACACTTAAAACACATAAATCATGGAATGTAGAAAAATTGAGAGTTACCATTTTGTGATCCGATTCTACGTTTGCCATTTTAGCAGCAAACTCAAGAATTTATTGATTCTCTGACTTCTCCACCATCAAAGGTGTCCTCTGCGACTTCTTCAGCTCTGTCATCCCCAGTCTCAGTTACTTCAGCTATAAAGGCTTTAGCATTCGACTCCGGATGAGTACTCCAATCATAAGTTCCATCGAGCTGTCTGTTAGATGACATATTTGTTAACAGACAAGCGATGACAGCTTGATTTCCAAAACCGCCAGACTGATATCTTCCTTGAGTCTGATTCTGATAGTTCTCTACTTTGGGTCTTTGACACTCTCTTGCAAAGTGTCCCAATCCTTGGAAATTGTAACACTTAACCTTTGATTTGTCAAACCCAACCTTGTTGTTGCCTACGTTCAGATTTCTCCCAGTTCTCTTCATGAACCGCTTGACCATCTGAGTCACCATGGTCAGTTGCCATTGTAGGTCCATTTCCTCCAAGTCGTCAGGATCTACCTGATCGTAGTCTTCTTCCCATAACGCAGGATTGTTTATCTTCCCTTGAACGCAATTGTCGTACGCTGCGACAAACGAAGCCAAAAGATTCAGATGATCGTCAGCCGATTTTGCGCTCTTTCTTCTGTAACTTGAAGTTATAAACCCTCAGCGTTCCAATTACACCTTCAACAGTGAGAGTCTCGAACTTTTGTCATGCTTTATTAAAGCTGTGTACATCTCCCATTTCGCTGGTAAAGCATCTAGAAGCTTTTCTTCCTTCTCAGTCTCTTGATAGTCAACATTATGATTGTCAAGCTCAATTAACAGATGACAAAATCTAGCGATTTTCTCATCTAACGTCTCATTCTTCAAAGCCTTGAAAGACCCGAAACTGCTGTTTCAGCATCTCAGTCCTACCCTTCCGAACCCTTGGATTTCCGGCCCTCACCTCTTCTCTAGAGCATCCCATAGCTCTTTAGAAGTCCGATGATTACTTAAGGTGTGTAGAATTTCCTGAGGTAACGCCATACGAATAATGGAGAAAGCTTGGTTCTCGGCCTCATAATGTTTCTTATCATCATCATTCATATTCTGATAGGTTAAGACTCTTTGTCGGCCCTCTAACTCTCGTGTAGGAGGAATATAACCCTTATCGATGCAAATCCACATATGCATGTCGCTGAATCGAGCAAAATCAGCAAACCTATCCTTCCACCAATAGTAGTCCTCCATCTTCATTAGCTTTGGCGGAGAATTTGCTTTGCAGACCTCATGGTCCATTTCGATGAATTTTTGCAAACCAGACATTCTTTCTAAACTTTTTGTTTTCGAACTTAAACAATTTAATTTAAAAATTAATTTAAAATAATCCCTTCGAACTTAGGTAAGTTCGAATTAAATTAATTTAAATTCGTTTGAAAACTAAATTCGAATTTATTTAAGTACGAACTCAACAAGTTCAAATGACTTGAAGTTTGTGAAAACCCTAGAAATTCTGACAAATTCGAACCTCTGACAAGTTCGAAGAAACCCTAAATTTCTGACAAGTTCGAATCTGGCAAGTTCGACTCTGACAACTTAGAATCTGACAAATTCGATTCTGACAAGTTCGAACCTCAGCTAAATTCGAATGAAGCCCTAATTTAAGTTCGTGAGGAGCGTATTTTGACAAGTTCAAGTGAACCCTAATACCCCTTAAGTTCGAGCGCCGCAAGTTCGAGAAATGGGCAAAAATTCGATTTTTTTCAAGTTTTCAGATTAAACCAATGTTTTTAAGATTAAAAACAATGATTTTGACTGAAAAAGTGAAGTAATATGAATTTTTCTCCGTTACTTTGCTTGTAGAACTCAGAATACTATGAAAAATGTGTTTTTTCCGTCACCAACGTCAAGAAACCAAGAATGTTTAGATGAACGCGAAGAACAGGATGAACACTCTTTATGGCTCTGATACCACTTGTTAGGTCACTTACCTACGGATCTGATATTGACGCGACACCTTCCAACGAGTGCAGAATCCTCGTTAGGGGTTTAACGGAACGATCACACACATGGAAACACGGACACCAACACAATGATACACGTCAACAACGAACGTCCCGACACGTGAATCTCTCCAAACGACTCTCTGAAATACTCACAAGTTCGTACGTGCACAATACGAGCTCTGGGTGTCAATCTCTGCGAAAGTCATTAATCAAAACTCATTAAATCTTAATTATAGAGCTTAATTTCGAACTTAGCTCAGACAAGTTCGAGAAGGCCCAAGCTAGCCTTTGAACTTATTCTTGAACTTGTCTTTGAACTTGTTCTTTATTCTTGAACTTATGTTTGAACTTACCTTTGCACTTATGTTTGAACTTATCTTTGAACTTAAGAAAACATCAATCACAAACAAGATAAAACATATATAACTAATATCAAACATATGTATTAACTTGCAATTACAAAGCCTGAACTATTACAAAAGACTATCTACACTTAGACTGCTATCGTAACACAGGATGCACTAACACAATTGTTCACCGGGATGAAGCACATATTCTATCCGAAAATCCTTTGGACTTGATGGATATTGAAAGAAGTACACATCTGCCCGGGTGTACGATTTCTTTTGATGCACAAAGTCTAGAACATATACACATTAGGACACTTGAGTCTACTTCATGTGTTGAAGTAAGTGCAGGTGAACTACATGTCACTGCCGGAAAAACCTCAGTAACGGAAGCATTTTTTGCTCTGTCACTTGAAGAGGTTGGAAGTCCGGTCAGAGCTACATCACTGCCAACTCTGAGTACTGGCCACGCAGATGTTCTTTATACAAGTTCAAGTGTCATGACAACTGGAAGTCTTCATGACCTAGTGGTTACTCTTTTCCATTTTGTTACCGAATCATCTTTGAAACAAGCTTTGAATGCTGAGGTTTCAAGACTGAACAGTCACTTGACAGCTTAACTATCCGAAGTCATGTCTCGGATGACAAATATCCACAAATTCTTAAAGGGCAAATCTGTAGCAGAAGAAACTGTGAAGCAAACAGATCCAAATCAGGCTATAGAAGAGCTAAGAGAATTTGTATTTAAAAAGTTTGATGAGATGCGAGAACGCATGACGGTGGTGGATGTATAGTAATCACAGCATTGGGAAATTTGTCTGAACGAGTATCAGCCGTTGAACCAACATGTAAGGCTCAAGCTTCAGCTCCAAAGAGCAAGCATGACGAGCATGACGAAGACTCCGATGATGCTCCTCGTGAGGGAGAGAATAGGAGGAAGTTTGATGAGCTAGGAACTGAATTATTGATGATCACATATCCTGAGAAAGAGGCTGAAATACAAGAGAAAGGAGAAGCCGGAAGCTCAAAGGAACCGGTTGATGTTCAAAGCGAGCTGGGATTGATTCTTCATGAAGATGTTCCAGTTCCTTTAAGCATTCAATCAAAAATTTACAATTTTGAGGAGTATAATGATTCTGATGATGACGTTCAAGAACAGATGTTGTTAATTCAAGGAAAAGAGAGAGAAGTAGAGAAAGAAGTTGAGATTGAATTATCAGATGATGATGACATGTTTGTCTTAACCGATATATCTGTACAAGCTGATAAAATTGAAGAAGAGGAAGAATTAGTACAGGAGATATTGAAAGATACTATACCAACATCGACGGTTAAAAAGCCTGAGGTTACGGTTCAAGTTAAAGAAGAGATTGAAGAATTTCCGATGGAGAATGTTATTCCACAAGAGGTTACTGTGTTAAATGAAGTTGAAGTGATGGAAAGGTTCTTTCATGAATACATTCTGGCTGACGAATCGGAAAAACAGCACGAACTAAGATTTGAAGCTCAGCAAGTGGTTCAAAGGGAAATCAGAGATATGCTTACTTTGCTCAACAAAAATGAAATCAGTAAGAAGAAGGTTAAAGCATTAGACTTATCTGCAAAACAAACAGCCGAGTATATCAAGAAAAGGAATAAACTTCCATCTCTTGAAGATTACATAGAGAAGAGAATATTCTGCAAGTAGCAAGCTCCCTGTACGTTTTTATAACTGTTCAGAGTTCTAGAGCCAAATATGCCAAATCTTGTGAATGCGAGTTTCTTGCGGAATAAAACTCAGCCAGTGGATAAAGTAAAAAGTGAATTTAGGATAGTTGATTTAATCAAGATTGAAAAAGATCGTTTTGTTCAGATCTTCTATCCTACTTTAACTGTTTCAAGAGCTGATGGAAACACCTATTCATTCACCGAAGCTGACATGTTCAATATGCATCTGGTTTATATTGAAAGACCTATTCGATGAGTTGTGCCGTAATAAGAGGAAACAATACTGTAGATTTGCTCTCAAGACAATTTTTCACTTCATGCATACCAAACTGGTATTAATCTCTGTGCAAGATCTACATATTGGAGTCGAGAGAGGAATGAGGAAGATAAATATTACAGCTCCAAATCGGGTTATCAAGTTTGTAGGAGATCTGAAAGAATATCAAGTTATTATGGTTAAGCATCCTGCGGTTATGTATAAAGATTAAGATAGAAAGCTAAGAGCGATGCAGAGCATTGAACCTATTGAATTCTGTGATGGGACTCTTCAGAAGGTTATGAATGGGTTTGAAGGAAAGTTGGCATCCGATAAGAAAAGGAAGACGAAGAAGGGAGCGTTGAGTGCTAATGACAGAAAACTAATGGTTGAATTCATTTCTAAAATCAATTGGAGACTGTCTGACAGAAAGAGCATCAGACGGTTTGAAATGAAGTTGGGTCTTGAAAAATGAAGACTTAGTTTATTTCGTCAAAGGGGGAGAACGTTAGGACTTAGTTTGATTGATGCAATAAAATAAGTCTAGGGGATAAAGTGTAATTAGTCCAAAGTTGTAATTGAATATAAATAACTTTTTGACTTTTGTAGAATGTAGATGTGACATTTCATTTGTATTTTGCATGAAAATATTTGGAAAATTTTAGGGCTACAGTAGGAATTACATAGTCCTAACAGGTTAGTGATTCATAATCTTCTCTGTAATCTTTTGACTATAATCAAATCATTCAGTTAGTGATTCTGATCTTGTTCTGAATCGTTTGTGTTTAATTGTTGATTGAAATCATAGGAATTACATAGTCCTAACATGTTCTAATCAAGTTTATTAAGTATTAATTTTAAGTTTTATAACCTACAACTTAGTGTTTATGACACCTAGTTTTTACGTTATCTAACTTAATTAAAACAATTGAAACTAAGTGTATGTTCGAGATGGAACTGTTGGATCTTCGTGAAACGGGAAACAAAGTCGTGAAATACGACAAGTTCGAGAACGCTCAAATAAGTTCGTAATCGCCCTGATTTAAGTTCGAGAGGAAGATGTTCGAATGTAGGTGCATTGAATGAACACTATTGACCTATTTATACCCAAACTACATAAAACTTATATTAAGTTCGAACTTGCAGGAAGTTCGAATGTAACTTCGAACTTAGCTGATTTTCAAACTTAATTGAAAATTTTGAAAATTATTGAATAAAATCTAACCTTTTCACGTGACGGAAATTTTTCCAACTTTGCGAGACATTCACACTAAGCAATAGATTATCACTGAATTTTGTTTCTTCAACTAAAAATGCATCCTAGTAACTTTGACCTTGTTCCTATTTATTAAAATTTAGATAATCTAAGCTAAAATCAAATAAAATAAAAATAAGATAAAATAAAATAAAATTATAGTAAATTTAAAAAAAAATATATAACTAGAATATTTTTGCGGGATAGTCCAAGAAGGTTCAATCAAGTAACAGTGTCAAACGCACTTTCAGTATTTCACTTTCACACTTAGGAATTTTTATTCCTTTGATTGTTTGTCGTGACATACACTTCAAGCTGATTGTTGGTATGTTTTTCGTTTTAAACATCCAACTCTTTGGAATTTCCTATGATCTTTTTATTTATCAAGAAACTACCTTATGTGTCCCATACTTAGACATACTTCTATGATCAAGGCAGACACACAATGATTATGACTTTTTGGTATTTGCAAATTATCTTTAAAAGGCAAACGGCGGACATAGATCTGTATTTACATACAACGGAGTGTCTTAGTTTGTCTTAGAGTTCCTCTTATGTTAGCAAGACAATGGCGACAGGTTTGTACTCACGTACAACAAAGTGACATATCTTGCTAGTTTAAGTCAAAACAGCGGGGACAGGTCTGTACTCATGTACAACAAAACGACTTGTTTTGAGTTCCGTTACTTTTCAAAACCTTTTCTTTCTTTGTTTAAGATGTATTCTGTTGAAGCTACACATCCCCCAGATAAATTTGCATACCTCATTCATAATCATTGTCTGTATGTCTCTAACATTGAAATTAAGACCTTTCGATCGTACCTCTAAGTTAGTTACACATATGACATTTTCTTGATTATTTTATTAGCTTTTAGGAGTTCCTTCATGTATTATGCCTACCAAAACATCAGTCAGGAATGTGTATATCGCTTAGGCTTTATGGTGCATTATGTGTGAAAGCTTGAGACTAGAGTTTGTTAGACTTTGCTAATTTTCGTCATATTGAACCTATGACTCTAAGACTTATCTCACATTTCAATATTCTCTTTTTTTTAAAAAAAATTTTATGGTTTTCTCTCTTTTTTCTTTTGTTTTTCATTTTTCAGGACAAATAAACTAATAAACTAAACTAATAACTTACTACAAAATTAATTCTACTAAGGTCAAGTTACTCTGGATTACGCATGCCATTTATTTGAACTAACAATTCAAAGTTCTTTTCAGCACAATCACGTATAAAATGATGTCTTATGTGTATGTGCTTAGTCTTATTGTGTTTAACTGGATTAGTTGTTATTGCAATAGTTGATTGATTGTCTATCCTAATGGGAGTATGAGTATAAGTCAAACCGTAATCCCACAATTTTTGTTGAATACACAATACCTGTGAACAGCAACTACCAACAGTTACATACTCGGCCTCGCACGTTGATACGGCTACCAAAGTTTGATTCTTGCATTGCCAGGATACGAGCCTCCCTCCAAGGAACTGACAACCTCTAGTCGTTGATTTCCGGTTCAAGCTACATCCTCCATAGTCTGAATCCGTGTAGGCCTCCAATTTCAGATCTCCATCAGCATGATACCAAAGTCCTAGCTTCAGTTTCTACTTCAGGTATCTAAGAATCCGCTTCATGGCTTTCTTATGCATTTCTTTCGAATTAGCCTGAAACCTGGCACAAATACGCACAGCAAACATTATGTTAGGTCTAGAAGAAGTTAAATACATAAGTGACTCGATCATGGCCCGATATAAAGTCGGATCCACATCAGTATCACTGTCTGTACCCGGTCCCAGATTATGATTTACTTGAATCGGAGTACTGAAATGTGCGGTTAGATATATTCCTTCCATCCAAGAGCGCTCCAAAATGTCGTAGACATACTTCGTCAGATGAATAAACATTCATTCTTTCCTTTGTTCAACATGTAAACCGAGAAAAAGTTTAGCTCTCCCATAGCACTCATATCAAACTTTGACTTCATAACCTTTTCAAAATCCTTGCACATTTGCTCGTTTGACGACCCGAAGATGACGTCGTCCACGTACACTTGTACCAGCATAAAATATTCACCTTTCCTTTTCACGAATACTATCAATTCTCCTTCTCTCAAACTCGTTGACTAAGAGGTGAGTTGACAGTGTCTCATACCAAGCACTAGGTGCCTAATGCAATCCATACAGAGCCTTATCAAGTCAATATACATTGTCAGGGTACTTGGGATCAGTAAACCCTGGCGGTTGCTCGACATACACCAATTCCTTAACCTTGCCGTACAAGAATGCACTCTTGACGTCGAGTTGATATGACTTAAACCATTTGAAGGACGAGAAAGCCAGAAACAATCGAATCATCTCAACCCTCGCCACTGGTGCAAACACTTCGTTATAATCTATTCCCTCTTCCTGGTTAAACCCTTTTACCACGAGTCTTGCCTTGTTACGAGTAACCATGCCCCAATCATCTCGTTTGCACTTAAAGACCCATTTGGTCCCTATAGGAACTTCTCCTCGAGGCAACGACACTAACTCCCACACTTCAAGCTTTCTGAACCGTGACTGTTCCTCTTGCATGGCTTCAACCCAAGAATTTTCTTTCAGTGCCATTTGCACGTTCTTTGGCTCTACTTGTGAGATGAAGCACGAGTAAAAACATGTGTGAAACGCCTCGGAGTCGTTGATCATTGATAACAGCACAGTGTTATTATTCACACTACTCCTAGTTCTCTCACCAGCATGTGGATTCCCTATGATACTCTCAATTGCATGATCCTTGTTTATCCTTGATGTTTCAATCTCATCAACCTGAAGATTTTCTCCCAAATTCAATCCTATTTTACCTACTGGGGGTACGACTTCAGACGGAGTAACTACTACCTCATGATCACTATTTTTGGAGGTAGAGTCACTTGTCTGATTTTCATTCGTAGGTAATTCAGGTTCATTATCTGCTGGAGACCCATCTTCTGTCGTTGTAGTCTCAGATGTTGATGGAATGCTTGACCATGGAAAACCTCTACACTCGTCGTTGAGATTCAATGATGAGAGGTCATTTTCCACAGAACCTGCATTTCCACTAAATGGTACATTAAATGATTCAAACACATAGTCATAATCAAATAACCATTCAGGACCAGTTTGGGGTTCATGCGAATAACTTGTTACGTCAATGTTAAACACAAATTCAACCGTACCATTTGTTTTATTAAAAATCCTCTTGTTTGGTGAATTAGGAACATAACCTAGGAAGTATCCTTCGTGTGCCTTTTCACCAAACTTAGGTTGATGTTTTGTTTTCAAAAAGTACACGGTACCCCAAACTGTTCAAAGCCAGTCAAATTTGGTGGTTTTTTATTCAGAACTTCATAACACGTTTAGTTCAGTGATTTGACAGTAAGGACCCGGTTTAAAACATGACACGCGGTATTCACTGCCTCCACCCAAAACATGGTAGGAAACTTTGAATCCGAGAGCATGGTCCTTGCTGCCTCAATCAAAGTCCTGTTCTTACATTCTGCCACCCCATTTTGTCGCGGCTCATAAGGTGCACTAAATTGATGCACAATGCCTTTAGTTAGGCAATATACACCAATTACAGCATTCTTAAATTTTGTTCTGTTATCACTCCTGATACGTTTTACCCTTGTCCCATATGAGTTCTCGACTTGGTCTAAGAACCTAATCAGCGTGCCTGTTGTTTCGTCCTTTGTAAACCCAAGAGAAACGTGAGTAATCATCAGTAATAACTAAACAAAACCAACTACCACCTATGCTCCTTTTGTTGATTGGACCGAATAGATCCATATGCAGCAAATCGAAGTTAGAAGCAATTGAGTTTTTAGTCTTCAACTTGTGTGACTTCTTATGTTGTTTTCCCTTCTTACACGGGAAACACTTGTCATTGAACTGGAAACTCTTCAGTGGAACACTTTGCACTAGACAATTTTTTGTGATGTAGTTCATTTTCCTTGGGTGCAAGTGTGCCATGCGTCTGTGCCACAATATAGATTCGGATTCTGAAGCATTAGATAGTAGACAAATTGTTCCCATCGGTGAGTCTGATACATTCATATCCATCATGTAAAAATCATTCACCCTAGGGACCTCATCATGATCCACTCTTCAGGTATCTTGAATCACGGCTTTAGCACTAACGCTTCATTTTTGTAAGGTTTACACACTACGGATCTATCTTGACGTGACACCTACCAACGAGAGCGGAATCCTCGTTAGCGGCTTGACGGATATATCACGCACACCGAAACACGGAGACTATTATGGTGATAGACGAATAACTTAGAACTCCCCGGCACAATTATTCTCTCCTCACGAAACTCTCTGATTGCAATCAAGTTCGAGATCGCCTTCTGCTAATCGTCTGACTAATTCTTCAAAAGTCTCATAATTAATCGAGTTAACCCTTAATTATACTGACAGATTCGAGTTTGTCTAGGACAAATTCAAATCTGGCCCAAGGCCTATTCGAATTTGTCCTTCTAGACAAATTCGAAACTAGCCTAAGTTCGAACTGTCACATCCTTGCTTTAAAACATGCTTGCTTATACCAGGAATAAATAACATCAGTCATAAGCATAACAATAAGGCTAAAGCTTGCATAAGAGCTAAATATAGTAGTACAATACAGTCATGCACTACATGTGCTATAAGGTTACAGTACTAAGTTGCAAAAAACATCACAATATGGATGAAGCAACTACCCAAATCCCAAGGGAGCTCAAAACAATACCACAAGTTGAAAAGTGAGCTAAAGTCCTCTAGGTTGATCAGAAAATAGACCTAAGCAGATGGTCCAGCTTGCTATTTACCTTTTCCTGTAAAAATTATGAGTAGCAACTGTAAGCTAATTGCTTAGTGAGTTAACAGATATTCATGATGCATGTAAGATATGTGGCGAAAGTGCCTATAAAGGCTGTAATGCTTGCTTGCTTGCTTGCTTAATACCCAGAATGAATGCTTGCACAATTGAGACATTTCACACTGAAAGGAGATGCCACCACTAGGGGTTACCGCTGACAGATGATCAATCTGTGATGCGGGGCTAGCTACCCGCATAATGCTTGGGATAGTGGTGAGCATCGGAATTGCTTGCTTGTAAAGTAAAATGCTTATGAATGCACAAAGAAACGCTTATACAAGGCTTGCTGTATAATATGCAGAACAATAAACAGATAGCAATATATTATGCACATTAATAGATCAGATGGAAGATCCGGTATAGATGAGAATATCGTCTATAAAGACGATAACAGACTTGTCAAGCATTGGTCTACAAACGCGGTTCATGAGATCCATGAATGGCGCAGGAGCGTTTGTAAGGCCAAAGGGCATAACAAGAAACTCGTAATGCCGATATCTAGTACGGAAAGCCATTTTGGAGACATCTTCTTCACGAACTTTGAGCTGATGATACCCAGATCTAAGATCGATCTCTGAGAAGTAACTGGCTCCATGAAGCTGGTCGAAAAGATTGTCTATTCTGGGAAACGGATATTTGTTCTTTATTGGTACCTTGTTCAGCTCCCTATAATCAATGCACATCCGGAGAGTCCCATCTTTCTTCTTAAAGAATAGAACAGGAGCTCCCCAGGGAGATGAATTTGGTCGTATGAGCCCTTTGTCAAGCAGCTCTTGCAATTGCTTCATCATTTCTTGCATCTCAGCAGGTGCAAGTCGATATGGCGCTCGAGCAATCGGTGCCGTGCTTGGCACTAAATCAATTCTGAACATCACCTGACGGTCTGGTGGGAGTCCAGAGATGTCCTCGAGAAAGACATCAGGAAACTCAGAGGCTATCAGTACCTCGGCCAAAGCTTTCTTTTCTGTCTTAGCATCTATTGCATATGCCAAGTAAGACGCACAACCCTTATCTATATGCTTCCTAGCTTTCACTACTGAAATTAAACATATTTCACCTTTCTTTCTGTCACCATAGATGCAGATACTGCGGCCATCAGGAGTAGTGAGCTTTATTAACTTCTTCTTGCAGACAATGTTGGCGTCATGATGATCAAGCCAATCCATACCCACGATGACGTCGAATTCGTGAAAGTCCATCGGGATAAGATCAAGTTAGAAAGTACAGTTATCAAGTAGAATAATGCTGTCGCGGTAAATTTTATCGGTAGACACGCACACGTTACTAGTCGTTTCGATATCAAAAATAAAAGGTAGAGTAGTCGGTGCAATTCCAAGTTTAGATGCAAATGAATTTGATACTCAACGTTAACTTGCAAATCTTGTATCTTATCAGATACAATTCCCTGGACATGTGATATCTGGTGAAGGAATCTCTGTAGATCCTTCTAAGATAGAAGCCATTCAAAACTGGGAAGCTCCCAGATCAGCTACTGAGATCCGAAGTTTCTTGGGATTGGCGGGTTACTACCGTCGATTCATTAAGGACTTCTCAAAATTAGCCATGCCTCTTACCTCTCTTACTCGCAAGAATGTTTCCTTTATTTGGGAAGGAGCTCAAGAGACTGCGTTCCGAACTTTAAAGCAGAAACTCACCGAAGCACCTATTCTGGCTTTACCCGAAGGCAATGAAGACTTTGTGGTCTTCAGCGATGCCTCATATCAAGGACTTGGGTGTGTTCTGATGCAAAGAGCAGAGTCATAGCATTTGCTTCTCGCCAACTCAAGGATCATGAAAAGAGTCAGCCGACCAATGACCTTGAATTTGCTGCTGTGACGTTTGCATTGAAAACGTGGCGACATTATCTCTACGGCACCAAATGTCAGTTATATACGGATCACAAGAGCCTTAAGTATATTTTCAGCTTGTGGTATTGTTTTGAGCTACCTTGGGATTTGGGTAGTTGCTTCATTTATATTGTGATGTTTTTAGCAACTTAGTACTGTAACCTTATAGCACATGTAGTGCATGACTATATTGTAGTACTATATTTAGCTGTTATGCAGCTTTAGCCTTATTATTATGCTTATGACTGTTGTTATTTATTCCTGGTATAAGCAAGCATGTTTTAAAGCAAGGATTACTATAACACCTTGCTTTTTATTTTAAGTATTTTGAGCAATTTGCGTTAAATGATGTAATTTTGAATTTAAGTATAAATAGGAGATGAAAGTCTTATTTTCCTCATTCTTGCAAGTCATTTTCCCCAATTCAGATCTTCTCTCTCTAAAACCGAACCTTCTCTCTAGCTTTTCTCCCAAACCGACCGGCCAAATCTCGAGTTCTATACCTCATCGGAAAGATCTAGAAGAGTACTAAACGAATCTGTCATTACATGTGAGATTTGATTCGATTTTGAGGTAAGAATTGCCATTTTCATCTACTTTAATTTTGGTTTTGAGAAAAGACTTCAACTTGCCCATCTTTAATTCGTTTAAAGCCATTTTAGCTTGAGTTTTAACTCGATTCTGTTAGATTATGTATAATAGAATTGAATCTAGACTTATTCCTTAGCATATTCATGATTATAAGCTTGGAAATACATGTTTGAAAGCTGCAAAACACGAGCAAATTCGAAATGCCAAGAACAAATTCGAGTATAGTTAAATTCGAAGCAATGGGTTCGAAGTTAACCTATGTTCGAAAGACATATATTCGAATTTAACTCCATATGTTCGAATTTAATACATAAATTCGAACCCCCTCCCTAAATTCGAAATTAATTGATAAAATTCATGGGCAACGCATAAATTAACAAAATAATTAGCAAGATATTTTGCTAGAAGTTACGGTTTGTAGATGTTGGAATTTTAAGCTAGCATTATTAATTTAGCGTATGTTCTGTAATGTTAAATAACAGATATTTCACAGCACTACATATATTAAATTAAGCGGTTTAGCTCGTTTACGAATCAAAGCCAGTGCCAGAATATATTAAAGCCTAGATAAGCAAGTGCAAGCGTTTCAACGCAATATAAAGCATAGATAAGCCCGAGCAAGCATCTCAGAATATTACAAAGCATAAAACAGTATTGTGAGTAACAGTTATTCTTGGTTCATGTATTATATGTAATTGAGACATAATTTTCTTCTATATGCAATCTTTGGAATTCAATAAACTTTTGTGAGTGAAGGCGAACACTGTGGTACAGGCGGTGCTCAGCTTAGGCGGATCTTACTTGTGATCTATTAATGTGCATAATATATTGCTATCTGTTTATTGTTCTGCATATTATACAGCAAGCCTTGTATAAGCGTTTCTTTGTGCATTCATAAGCATTTTACTTTACAAGCAAGCAATTCCGATGCTCACCACTATCCCAAGCATTATGTGGGGAGCCAGCCCGCATCACAGATTGATCATCTGTCAGCGGTAACCCCTAGTGGTGTCTCAATTGTGCAAGCATTCATTCTGGGTATTAAGCTAGCAAGCAAGCAAGCATTACAACCTTTATAGGAACTTTCGCCACATATCTTACATGCATCATAAATATCTGTTAACTCACTATGCAATTAGCTTACAGTTGCTACTCACAATTTTTACAGGGAAAGGTAAAGAGCAAGCTGGACCATCTGCTTAGGTCTAATTTCTGATCAACCCAGAGGACTTTAGCTAACTTTTCAGCTTGTGGTATTGTTTTGAGCTGCCTTGGGATTTGGGTAATTGCTTCAGTTATATTGTGATGTTTTTAGCAACTTAGTACTGTAACCTTATAGCACATGTAGTGCATGACTGTATTGTAATAGTATATTTTGCTCTTATGCAAGCTTTAGCCTTATTATTATGCTTATGACTGTTGTTATTTATTCCTGGTATAAGCAAGCATGCTTTAAAGCAAGGATGTGACACGAACGTCATCATTCAAACTTATGTTTGAACTTATGTTTTATCTTATGTTTGAATTTATCTTTGAACTTTATGTTTGAACTTCTTTTTATACATTACACCAAGTTCAAACATACAAACAATCAATATCAAACACACATAATCAATCATATATCAAACACTTGTTAATATTCAATCTCAAGTAAGTTGACTTACATAGAATGTTATCTAACCTTAGACTGCTATCGTCACACACGGTGTACTAACAGACTCCCCCTTGACGATAGCTTCTAACTATTTACATTTTGTCTAGCTACTTGAACCATATAAACTACTACCAGCATATAGACCTATATCTATACATATTCTAACTATCTTCTGGAATTTCTTAGCTTCAGATCTCCATCCTTCGTGAAAGAAGATAGGCTGATCATGTAGCTTCATCAGGTCATCCTTGGATAGATTTATTAAGTGCAATGGATCATACACTCGCAAAATAACTTTGTCTTGAGTATCTTCCATCACAGCTTCAGCAGTTTCATTATCGACATACCACCACTTCATGTTACTTAAAACATATTGTGGCATCGACTTCATCGGCACCTTCTTCAAACACTTTACAGGCTTGTACACCATTCTGGCCTATGGCCTACCTGTATGTGTATCAATCCTTGTCTCATCTTGCACTCTCTTTCCCGTCCTAGGCTTCAGTCTTTCAAATTTTCCGGATCGGCCCTCCATTCTGATAATCTTGGCTTTAACCTCAGCATAAGGATCCTCACCTATATTGATTAACTCTTTCCACGCTAACTCCTTTACTTCTACGTTCGGCAATGTATTAAATACTCTGAGCGTCCGCCTAAGGTATTGAAGTCCATCTCTTCTTTTCAGTATGAATAGATGTAGTTCTCTGTCGAAGAACCAGCTTATAATTCCACCTGATAGATTCTCGGAGCCCGGTACTCTCATTCTTCTTTTCATCTTAGGCTCTACCCTCTTTTCTTCCTTTCGGAACCATAGATTCAACAGTTCAGCCCTAGATGGCTCTCTCTCAGCTTCCTCTAGTTCGGAGTCTTCTACTGAGGCCAGCTTGATCTCGTCGATATCAATCACATTGTGATTGTCTTGCACATATAGCTCAGTGATAGGCTGTGAATTTACGATCACTTCATCAACCTCATCCTCTTCATCTTCTATCACTTCATCATCTGATTTCCAATCAGCTATGTCCTCTGGTGTTGGTACATCATGTGTGACGATAGCAGTCTAAGTGATCCAATATTGTGGTTTAGCAAGTGTTTGTTATATATGTTTATATATGGTTGATATTTATTAGTGTTTGTATGTTTGAACTTGATGTAACGTATTACAAGAAGTTCAAACATAATGTACAAAGATAAAATCAATCATAAGGTAATAAAATAAGTTTCAACACTTAGTTGTTTATATGAAATGCTAGATTCGAATTATTTAAGGCTTGGCATTCGAATCTGTGATAGATTCGAATGTGGCCATAGATTCGAATGAGACCAGATTCGAGTTTGGCCCACATCAGACTCGAATCGGGGTCTATAATTAGGGATAGACTCGAGATATTGTCAGACTTTTTGAAGAATTCGTGAGGGATTAAGCATAAAGCGATCTCGAGTTTATCAGCTTGGTGTGTGTTCTTTCGGAGAGAATCAGTACGTAGGATCGTTCGTGTGTCGTTCGTTCAGCCTCTGATAGTCTCCGTGTTTCGTAGTTGAGAGTTGTTTCCGTCTACCCGTTAACGAGGATTCCACACTCGTTGACGGCTCCGCGTCTAGATAGATCTCGTAGTGGTAGACCTTACAAGTGGTATCAGAGCCAGGTTGTGTTCTTGGTGTTCTTCGTGTTCATCTAGATACATTCTAGGTTTCTTGACGCTAGTTGGACGGTTTTTCTCTCAAAATCGTGTTTTCAAGCTTAGCAAATTCTTATTCGGGAAACACTTTGTGGTTTTTCACGTTTTTGATCGAAATCATTGTTTTTCGTTGGAAACATAGTGATTTAATCTGCAAAACGTCAAAAAATCAAAGTGTTAGCCGTTTTTCGAGTTTGCGGCGCTCGAATCTAATAGGGGTAATTAGGGTTATACTTAGTCTCGAGTCTAACCAAAATCCGCTCCTTTCGAGTCTGATACAGAGGGTTTCGAATCTATTTCGAGTTTGTGCTACATTCGAGTTGGATCTCGAGCCTACTTAGTTTCGAGTTTGTTTCGAGTCTAGCTTAGTTTCGAAAAGGGTGTCGAATCTGCTGTAGTTTCGAATTTGCTCTGACCTTCGGATCTGTGGAGTTCTCGAATCTGACTTAATTTCGAATCTAATTGAACTATAACACTTAATCGAATCTAATCCCAAATCAATTGGAATCTAATTATTTTCGAATCTATTTAGATTCGAACGGGTTAATTCAAATTAATTTCGAATTAAATTAATTAAGTTCATATTCAATTACTTTCGAAAAGATGTCAAATCTTCAGAAATTCCTAGAAATGGACCACGAGGTCGGAAAGACAAACGCACCGCCTAAGCTGATGAAAGTCGAAGATTACTACTGGTGGAAGGATCGGTTTACCGATTTCGTGCGCTTTAATGACATGCGCATGTGGGTGTGTATCGACGAAGGGTATATTCCACCAGTGTCAGAAGTTGAAGGCCGTCAGAAGGTCTTGTCATACCAAATGATGGAGGAGGATGACAAGAAATTGTATGAAGCCGAAAATAAAGCTTTCTCACTGATCCGCATGGCTTTGCCTCAGGATATACTGCACACATTTAGGACTCAAAAGATGTCAAAAGAACTTTGGGAGTCGCTAGAGAAAAGGTGTGAGGGTAATCCTAGGGTTCGTAGAAAGCGTACTGAGCTGTTAAAACAAGAGTTTGCCATTTTCAAGGCCATCAAGGATGTACAGCTGGATGATATCATCACCCGGTTTTATCATCTGTTGACGGAACTTGAAAGCCACGGGATTGAGTTTACTGATACTGACAAGAACAACAAGCTTCTTGATGCCTTACCAGCCAAATGCGCTATGTATGTGGCAATGATCAAGCTGAACGAGGACAAGTATTATTCTCAATCTCTGGATGATAGTGTGGGAACGTTGCGGGCATATCACTTCGAGCTACTGAAGGCCGAGACTGATTACGAACAAGTCCAGAATCCAGCAATGTATTTTGGAAAGACATCAAAACCTTCAGTGACAGCCGAACCGAAGACTGCTAGAGCGTTTTTCACTAGAGAAACGTCGTCACCAGCAGAGACTGAAGACACGTTAAATCGCGCGTTCTTAGGATTAGGAAGATCGGAAGAACCGCAGCCTCAAGTACAACAGGCATCGACAACTCAGAGCTAGTCGAAGATGCCCATGAGCGCAAAATCAGCGGAAGAACATTTGAATCTGCTTGCTTCTTTTGTGGCCGCGTACGGAAATTGTGTTCAAGGGAAAATTAATGATCCTGCTCTCTGGGACGAAGACTACGATCAGGTCGACCCTGATGATCTTGAGGAAATGGATCTTAAATGGCAACTGGCCATGGTAACCCAAAGGGTTAAGAGATTCATTGAAAGAACTGGGAGGAATCTGCAGAAGAATAATAAGGGGATAGGATTTGATAAGTCCAAGGTAAAATGCTACAACTGTCAAGGACTGGGACACTTCGCCAGGGAGTGTCAGAGACCGAAGGTGGAGACATACCAAGGGCAGAGTCAGCATCAGGGACAGTTCAAAAATCAGTCCCAACAACGATACCTTCCGAGTTCATCATCTGGTCAAGCCAATCTAGCGGGTCTACTATCTAATGTCACTTCAGACAGACAGCTAGATGGTACGTATGACTGGAGTTCACATCATGTCGAATGCTAGAGCCTTCATGGCTGAAGTCACAGAAACTGGATGTGATGGGGACGAGCAAACCACAAGGGACAGCAGCCCGATGTGGGTAGAAAAGGCGAATGATCAGACAGTACTGGAGTTTGCCGCTCAGATGGCCCACGTGGAATCTGATAACTCAAAGGTTAGTCTGACTTACTCTCTTTTTCGTGAATTATGTGCGTTGTGTGTTAATTCTAAAGATAGGTTAAATCTAGTCTTAGAATCACATAAAACCATAACTGCTCAAAATGAGAATTTAAAAATTGAAAACGCTAGCCTAAACGATATCAAGCAAGATCTTAAAGAAAAGCTTAAGGCTAATGCTGAAGACGTAATAGTTCTAAAAGACAAACTGAGTGAGCAGGGTGTTAGGATAGAGCTTATGTATGAGCACGTAGAGGCCTTGATCAAAAGTCTTAAGGACAAGGATATAGAGCTAGCTGAAACAAAGGTTAAGGTAGCAGAGGCGAATAGCAAGTTGGAAAAGTTTAGGAATTCAAGCCTAAACCTAGGGAAAGTTTTAGATGCCCAAAAACAGTCTAAGAAGCCCGTAGGTCTAGGATTCACGAAATTCCTCCACCTTTCAATGCAAACTATGTGCCTCAGCCTCAGGAGAAAACTGATAAGTCAGTAGACTTAGAGGACCTACCTACACCGACACCAGAGCCTATAATAGAAAATACAACTAAGGTGGCTGACTCAACCGTCAAGGTTAAGAAAGTAAAATTTGTGTCTTCCTCCAGTGAAACACCTGCAGGAAAACAGAAAATTGCTTGGGCTGATCAGGAGGATGAGCTGGTCGCCATTGATGTACCAAAGGATATAGACACTAGTGAGACACCTAGATCTAAGGGAACACACAAAAAGTCCATAGATAAGATGTCTTGCTTCAGATGTCACGAGAAGGGGCATGTTGCTTCTCACTGTCCGCTTAGGAAAGCCGAGGTTACACCTAAGACAGTGAACCCAACACCTGTTAAGCCCTCAACCAGTGTGGCGAGCACCAGTATTTCTCAGAGTACCGAGAAAGCTGTGCAGGCCGCACCCAAACAAGTTGTGAAAAACACACCGGTTAAGGTTGGACCAAAGGAAGTGATTAGGACAAATTCGCCGAATCGTGTCATTAATCAATCTAGGTCAGCACCACAACAAGTCTATAGGAGCACAACACCTAGCAGGTCACATACTCCAGTTAGGTCTCATACTCCAGTTAGACAGTACGCACCGGTAAGAGCTCAGGGTTCACAGTCCGAAATGCCATATAATAGGAATTATTCTAGAGCTCCACAACAAATGCCTACTCCAAGGCAAAGAGTGAACTTAAATCACTCGGCACCACAACAGAACCCAGTTCAAAGGCCCAAGTCACCTGAAAGGCGAGATGGGTATTTGAAAGAGTTCAAGTATGTGGACGAGAATGGTATTACCAAGTCAGTCATGGCTTGGGTTCCCCGTGAAAACTAACCTATTTTCTTTCATGTGCAGGAGATTACCACAGGTCCAAACAACAAGTGGTTCGTCGACAGTGGATGCTCCAGGCATATGACAGGGGAAAGAGGTCTACCTACAGACTTCAAGGGTGGGAATCGGGGATTCATATCATTCGCGGGTAACAAAGGTGGAAATATCACGGGTACCGGAGTGGTCACTAATGGGACAATTAGTTTGGACCAAGTTTATCACGTTGATAAACTGGTTCACAATCTCATTAGTGTATCTCAAATCTGTGATAAGAAGAACTCGGTGTTATTTACTGACACTGAGGCGTTAGTGCTAAAGCCGGGATTCAAGATTCCTGAAGAATGGGTATTGATGCGGGCGCCAAGGAAGAATGACTTGTACATGCTGGATATGAACAAGCCGGAGACTTCGATGGGGCCAATTTGTCTACTATCCAAAGCTTCGGAGACAGAATCGGTACTGTGGCACAGACGCATGGCTCACCTGCACCTAAGGAAGATGAATTACATAACGAAGAATGGACTGGTGCAGGGTGTGCCTATGAAGAGCTTTCAGTTCGAGGACAAGTGTCTACCGTGCATGAAGGGCAAGCAACATAAAAAGTCACACAAGCCCAAGAAGCAGAACTCGATATCCTCAACATTCGATTTGTTGCATATGGACTTTTTCGGCCCTATCAACAAAAGGAGTATAGGAGGTAGTTGGTTTTGTTTAGTTATCACTGACGACTACTCACGGTTTTCTTGGGTTTTCTTTTTAGGTACAAAGGACGAGACGGCTTCCAAGCTTATCGGGTTCTTAGACCAAGTGGAGAACTCCTACGGAACAAGGGTTAAAAATATTCGTAGTGATAATGGGACTGAATTCAAAAACACTGTCATTGGTGTATATTGCCTATCAAAGGGCATAGTGCATCAATTCAGTGCAACATATGAACCTCAACAAAATGGGGTGGCCGAACGTAAAAATGGAACATTGATTGAGGCTGCAAGGACTATGCTTTCGGATTCAAAGCTTCCTACCATGTTTTGGGGGGAGGCAGTGAATACCGCGTGCCATATTTTAAACCGAGTCCTTACAGTCAAATCTTTGAACAAAACATGCTATGAAATTTTGAATAAACGGCCACCTAATTTAACTGGATTCGAACCGTTTGGTGTACCATGCACTTTATTGCGTACAAAACATCAACCGAAGTTTGGTGAAAAGGCTGACGAAGGATACTTCCTAGGTTACGGCCGAACTCACCAAACAAACGGGTTTTTAACAAAACGAGTGGTACTGTGGAGATTGTGTATAACATTGAAGTCACAAGTTATACACATGAACCCCAAACTGGTCCGGAATGGATATTTGACTATGATAAGTTATTTGAGTCATTTAACATTCCTTTGGATGATAATGCAGGTACAATCGAAAAAGACATGGCGACGTTGCACCTAAATGAAGATGGCCATATCTTTCCGAGGACTACGTTTGAATCCACATCCGAGCCTACTGCGACTGTAGATAGATCTCCAGAAGTTGTTGATCAAGAAGCACCTACCACTGAGAATCAGACTCAAGCATCAGCTTCCAACTCTGGGGAAAACGTCCATGAGGAGGAAAATGTAGAAGCTGAGCCTCTTCCCTCATTAGGTGAAATAGGATCTAACTTAGGAGATAATCTAAGGGTTGATGATATACAGACCTCTAGGATTAACAAGAACCATCCATTAGAAAGCATCATAGGAAATCCTAACGAGGGTGTGAGGACTCGGAGTAGTGTAAATAACAACACTGTGTTGTTGTCGATGATAAACGACTCCGAGGCATATCACACATGTCTCTATTCATGTTTCATATCGCAAGTAGAACCTAACAATGTGCAAATGGCACTTAAGGATAACTCCTGGGTTGAAGCGATGCAGGAAGAACTTTCGCAATTTAGGAAACTAGAAGTATGGGAGTTGGTTCCATTACCTCGAGGGGAAATTGCCATAGGAACCAAATGGGTTTTTAAGTGCAAAAGGGACGATCGGGGTATAGTCACGCGCAACAATGCTAGGTTAGTTGTAAAGGGTTTCAACCAAGAGGAGGGAATCGATTACAACGAGGTTTTTGCACCAGTAGCAAGGCTGGAAGCCATTAGGCTGTTTCTAGCTTTTGCCTCCTTCAAGGGCTTTAAGGTATATCAATTAGATGTTAAGAGTGCTTTCCTGTATGGGAAAGTGAAGGAGTTGGTGTATGTAGAACAACCGCCCGGATTTACAGATCCAAAATATCCTGATAGAGTGTATCGTTTAGATAAGGCTCTATATGGATTGCATCAGGCACCTAGGGCGTGGTATGAGACTCTATCCAACCATCTGTTAGAGAACGGTTTTGAAAGGGGTAGGATAGATAGTACTCTGTTTGTTAAAAGGAAGGGAGATCACTTTATCTTGGTACAAGTGTAGGTCGATGATATCATCTTTGGATCATCAGACGAACAGATGTGCAAAGATTTTGAGAAGGTGATGAAGTCTAAGTTTGAGATGAGTGCTATGGGAGAGTTAAATTTCTTTTTAGGGTTACAAGTTGACCAAAAGAAGGAAGGGATGTTTATCCATCAGACTAAGTATGTCTATGACATATTAGAACGTTTCGGGATGGAGGGAACAAAGGTGACTGCCCATTTCAGCACGCCGATTCAAGTGAATCATAATCTCGGACCGGGTACTGAAAGTGATACCGATGTGGATCCGACTTTATATCGGGCCATGATTGGGTCACTTATGTATTTAACTGCTTCAAGACCTGACATTATGTTTGCTGTCTGTATTTGTGCTAGGTTTTAAGCGAATCCGAAGGAGATGCATATGAAAGCTGTGAAGCGGATTCTACGATACCTCAAGTCGAAACCGAAGCTGGGACTTTGGTATCACGCGGAGGGAGATCTAGAGTTGGAGGCGTTCACGGATTCTGACTACGGAGGATGCAGCTTGACGCGCAAATCAACAACTGGAGGTTGTCAGTTCCTAGGAGGGAGATTGGTATCCTGGCAATGCAAGAAACAAACATCGGTAGCCGTTTCAACGTGCGAGGCCGAGTATGTTGCTGCTGGTAGTTGCTGCTCACATGTTCTGTGGATACAACAACAATTGCGGGATTACGATTTGGCTTACACTCAAACTCCAATTAGGATAGACAATCAATCTACAATTGCTATAACGAATAATCCTGTTAAACACAGTAAAACAAAGCACATAGACATTAGGCATCATTTTATTCGTGATTGTGCTGAAAAGAACTTAATCAAATTGGTAAAAGTGGCAACAGAAGATAATAATGCAGATTTATTTACCAAAGCATTTGATAAGTCACGGTTTGAGTATTTAATTCAACTGAATGGAATGCGCAACCCAGAGTAATTTGGCCTTAATAGTAGTAACTTATTTTCTTTTATAAGTCGTAGTATTTCTTTCTTTACAGTAGTCTGCTAATTTAGGAAAGTTTCTATTTTTAGTAAGTTTCTATTTTTAGTAAGTTTCTATTTTTAGTAAATTAGTAGCTTATCTTATTTTATTGCTATTTCTTATGAAAAACAAAAGAAAAAAGAGAGAAAATTATAAAAACACAAAAAAAGAGAATATCAGAAAAAGAGTTAAGTCTTAGAAGCATAGGTTCAAAGTGACGAAAATTAGCAAAGTCGTTACAGAGGAAGGAGGGCATGTTTATTCATCAGACGAAGTACGTCTACGACATATTAGAGCGCTTCGGGATGGAAGGAACAAAGCTGACAGCTCATTTCAGCACGCGGATTCAAGTGAGTCACAATCTCGGACCGGGTACAGAAAGTGATACCGATGTGGATCCGACGTTATATCGGGCCATGATTGGGTCACTCATGTATTTAACTACTTCAAGACTTGATATAATGTTTGATGTTTGTATTTGTGCTAGGTTTCAAGCTAATCCGAAAGAGATGCACATGAAAGCTGTGAAGCGGATTCTACGATACCTCAAGTCGAAACCGAAGCTGGGACTTTGGTATCACGCGGAGGGTGATCTAGAGTTGGAGGCATTCACGGATTTTGACTACGGAGGATGCAGCTTGACGCGCAAATCAACAACTGGAGGTTGTCAGTTCCTAAGAGGGAGATTGGTATTCTGGCAATGCAAGAAACAAACGTCGGTAGCCGTGTCAACGTGCGAGGCCGAGTATGTTACTGCTGGTAGTTGCTGCTCACAGGTTCTGTGGATACAACAACAATTGCGGGATTACGGTTTGGCTTACACTCAAACTCCAATTAGGATAGACAATCAATCTACAATTGCTATAACGAATAATCCAGTTAAACACAGTAAAACAAAGCACATAGACATTAGGCATCATTTTATTCGTGATTGTGCTGAAAAGAACTTAATCAAATTGGTAAAAGTGGCGACAGAAGATAATAATGCAGATTTATTTACCAAAGCATTTGATAAGTCACGGTTTGAGTATTTAATTCAACTGAATGGAATGCGCAAGCCAGAGTAAATTGACCTTAGTAGTAGTAGCTTATTTTCTTTTATAGTCATAGTATTTCTTTCTTTACAATAGTCTGCTATTTTAGGAAAGTTTCTATTTTTAGTAAGTTTCTATTTTTAGTAAGTTTCTAATTTTAGTAAGTTAGTAGGATGCTATTTCTTATGAAAAACAAAAGAAAAAAGAGAGAAAATTATAAAAATACAAAAAAAGAGAATATCAGAAAAAGAGTTAAGTCTTAGAAGCATAGGTTCAAAGTGACGAAAATTAGCACAGTCGTTACAGACTTTAAGTGTTTAGGCTTTCACACATAATGCAACTAAATTCTAAGTGTTATACTTTATTTAGTTTGATGTGTTGGTAGGCATAATACATGTAGGGAAGCTCAAGGCTAATAAAATATTCTAGAAAAAGTCAAGCGTGTCACTAACTTAGATGTATGACCAATCGGTCTTAATTTTTATGTACAAGACATACAAACTTTGAGTCTAAATGAGGTATGCAAACTTTCTGGGGATGTATGGCAACATCAAATACATCTTAAAATGGAAAGAATAGAAAAATCATACAAAATTGAGAGTCGAAAACATGAAACTTTGTTGTACGTAAGTACAGACCTCTTGCCTCTGTTTAGATTCGGGTTAGCAGATATGTCGCTTTGTTGTACGTCAGTACAGACCTGTCACCGCTGTCTTGCTAACTTTAAGAATAAACCTTAAGTCAAACTAAGACACTTTGTTGTATGAAAATACAGACATGTGTCCGATGTTTGTCTTTTAAAGAAAGTTTGCAAATGCCAACAAGTTAGAATCTTTGTCTGTGTGCCTTGATCATAAAAGTATGTCTATGTCTGAGTCACGTAAGATAATTTCATGATAAATAAAAATGCCAAGAGATATTCCGAAATGTAGAGTGTTTAAAGGGGTAAAATACCAACAATCGGCTAAATAGGTATGTCACGACAAATAATCAAAGGAATTAAAAATTCTTAAGTGTGAAAGTTTAAGTACTGAAAGTGAGTATCAGACATCGCTATCTGATTGAACCTTTCTTAGACTATACTCATCAAAAAGATTTTGTTTAGTATTTAGCTTAGATTGTAAATTTTAGCTTAAGTCTAGATTAAATTTTTGGTCAAAATTTTATTTTCTTTTACCTTAGTTTATTTTATTTTATTTTATTTTAGTTTAATTTTTACTTAGGTAAAAGGTCAAAAATTACTGAGGGTGTATTCAAAGTTGGATAAAATAAACATTGCGTGAAATATCTTGTGCTTAGGGTAAAAGATTGGGCATAGTTTATCTTGTTACACAATACCGTAGAAAAAGGTTGAAAAGGTTGAAGTTATTTCAAATATTTTCGAAATTTTTTCTAAGTGTTTGGTGTTTTCGAGTTTAGGACAGACTCGAATTGGAAAAGCTTCGAATCTGTCATTAGTTTGAAGGTTGGTAGTATATATAGGTCAACAGTGAAGACATTTAATACTTACTGTTTTCGAATCTAGTTTCTCGAATCTATTCCAGCGATTTCGAATCTGTTCTCGAGTCTATCGTTTCTCTCAAAAACGACAATCCGTCGAGTTTAAAGCTAGTGTGTTCGATTCTACTACTGTATCTAGGTATAAACAACTTGATTGTGCAAGCTTCATGTAGTTTTATACACAATTTTAGGCAAAATCATCGAGTTTTGAAGGTTTAAGGGTCGAAATAGGGTTTTTACAAAATTACCAAGTTTGGCCCGATAAACAGTTAAATTAAACTCATAAATCAATGATTAGAACCTAGTTGAACTAATGTATGTGATTTACTGCGTTCAAAATGGTTAAAATCTTGGGTTTTTGTTGAAATCTTGGCCGACGGGGCTTCGAATCTGTTCCTGAGGCTTCTCGAATCTGTCATTAGACTCGAGAAGACCAGGACCTTCGAATCTGTCAACAAACTCGAAAATGGACTAATTCGAATCTGTTACATTCGAATCTGTTTTTTATTTGCATTATTTAATTTAAATTTTATTAAACTTGTACAAATTTAATTGTGTTGGATTTTGTACTTACACAAGTTCAAAATAAAACAGATTTGAATTTAAACAAGTTTATTGATTTTTAGTGAATCTAATAGTTTTGTTTATTGTGCAGAAATGGCTGTACGAGCGTTTGTGCCTAAGCACAATATGGTGCTTCATTCGGATCATAATCTCCCTGAGGCGCAGGGATTCAGACAAGTGCTTGATTTCCTAGTAGAGTCTAGGATTGGTTTTGCACTGTCTCATAATGTTCAGCTAGTTTTACCGTATATTCGTCAATTTTACGATCATCTGCAGGTAGACTGCTCGGTCACACCGACAGTGCTACGCACTCGTATTGCTGGACAACCGCTGGTATTTTCGGCAGATATGCTGCGGCAAGTGTTGCAGCTGGGCACTCAAGAAGAAGAGTCTGGACCGATCGAATTTCCTCTGAGTATAAGGCAAGCGGCCTTTCAGAGAATGGTTTACAGTCTCGATGTGATGAAGGTGTCGTATATGAAGAGCGGGTTAATAGGACAATGGAGGTTTCTTGCTCATGTCTTTATGGTATGCTTTGCTCCAAAGAAAGCAGGGTTCGATTATATGGTTGCGAAGATGCAGTCTGGGATAGTCGCAATGGTGTATAATCGTCCATATAGTTTCTCGGAGATGTTTTTCTCAGAATTTGTTCACCAGATCACCGCTCCAGAAAATCAACAGTTCTTGTTATATCCGCGGTTCATCATGATGCTTATTAGGCACTTCTTGCCAAATCTGCCGCCATCAAATGACATTCAAAGCGTTGCTGTTATGGACAAAAGGATCTTTGCTGACTGTTCCTCACACAGAGGAAGGTTAGCAGTTCCAGTTGAGCGTCCATTGTTTGGAGCCATCCTGGATAGAAATTTTGAAGCCCCAGAAGTTGCCAACTGGGCAGGGGAAGTTGAATTTAGAGCCGGGCAGCCTCCACAACAACAACAACAACAACAGCCACCACAACCGCGTGCTCAAAGACGTAGACAAAGACCATCAGCGAGTCAAACTCAGGCGTCTAGGCCTTCGTCAAGTCAGCAACCAGAAGTTCAAGAAGCCGGGCCATCAAATGTTCCAACTGAAGCAGAGCAACTGTGCCAAACGCTAAATGAAATCTGGGAGGCAGGGCCTCATGCTAACGAAGATGTTGCTGCGGCGCTAGTAGGTGAATTACTTAGTCCACCTGAGGGAGAGGAAGATGTGTTAAGAGATGTAGATGAATATATGCCAGAGCACGCTGATAAAGTTTTGTCATCATCAGAAACCAAGTCGGAAGAGATGGAGGAGCTAGAGGTTGAAGCTCCTGAATCAGTGTCTACAGAACCTAGTATTCAGATTGGAACGTATGGATCTAGGTTGGTAATCAATGAAGAGGCTTCGAGGAGGAGAGTAATAAGGGAATCCGATGAATCAGACTTTGAAGAAGAAGAGATTGCTCCCTTAGTGACTCGGCAAAGGGCCAAGCGTCACAGGTTTATGCAAGGGTCATCATCAGCATCTGAAGCACAACCGGAAATCCCCCAAACTCAAACTCAAGAACCTCAAGCCACCGCTCCACCACGACCACCACCTCAACATGAACCATATATTCCATCACCATTCATCCCTACTCCTGTTCAGTCCATTCCATGTACCTCGACCGCCTACGCTGACAACCAGAGGTTTATGCAGCTCAAAGCTCGCGTTGACTTCCAACATGTTCAAATCCTAGGCCTAACAAAGGCAATGGGTGAAATTCAGGCGCATAATGCTAATCTTGATAATGAGAATGCTGAATTGAAGAAGACAGTAGAACAAATTCAGGAAGAGAATGTTGAGCTGAAGACGTTTGTCTGCGATCAGGCAGCTGAGTTAAGGTCGATGCGCTCCCTCATTGAGCAGTTAATGAAGAATCTACAGGCTCAGAGGGAGACATCGTGCCGTGATCAGGAGATTGAGAGGCCGAGAGAAGATGATGATGAGGACAATCAAGGCAATGATCCCAGCCCTAAAAGCCAGAATGAGCCAGTAGATTTTTCTACTGCTCAGACTGCTTAATCTCAGGGGGAGCCTAGTCTAGTTGAAGGAGAAGTAGGAGAAGCAAGTTCATCGAAGCAGCCTACAGATTTTGAAATCAGTGAGATGATCGACGCTCTTATGGATCTTGATGATGATCCGATGGATGTAGGTTTTGACTATGACGATGAAGAGCTAGAAGAAGGTGAGTTTGTGCCAGAGGAGATAGTAGACTGGCAATCAGATGACGAAGTAGTTGCTGATGAGGATGATGAAGCCGATGAGATAGTTGTACAGCAGAATCCTATCACGGATACATACATGATTGATGGGAATAATATTGTCAACATAGATGTAGTAAATGCTGCGTTGAATGCTCAGCCATCAACAGAAGAACCTGCTAGAGAGCTATCAAATGAAGAGAAACGAAAGTTATGGTTCAGGGCTGAACAGAAGGAGTTAGAGCTTAAGAAGACAATGAGAGTGCCAGGTACTGGGAAGCTGTCTGCACGCATATTAAGCTGGTTCTTTGATGGAGAACTGCAGCTATTTGTAATTAAGAGGAAAGACGGGCTTCAGTACATGAGGCGAACTTTAAAAGCTTTCAACTCCCTGCCAAAGATCGAAATCACAGACCTAGCATGGAAAGATCTGATAAACATTGGCAATGATCCCTACGCAGACGTTATCGCAAGAATCATAAGAAAGGAGTGAAGATCAAGGAAATTTGAGCGACTGAGTCCAAGGGTCGGGAGAAGAGTAGAAGATCCGTCACGTATCGATCCTCTAACTGGACGACCTTGGATGAGGATTCACTATAAACCAGCTAGATGTCTTAGGAAGGTGCCTCTCAAGCCTATGCCAAAGAATGTTTTGAAGAATCTACATTGGTGGTACGCTGACACTGAGACTGGGGAAGCGGTCATGGAAGATTTTGAAGAAAATGTTATTCTTAGAGTCTACGACCCTCTTCACCTGGTAAACCTCTCTAAAGATGATCTTCATATTTTGCATGCCTGTAAGATCTCTAGTGATGCACATATGGATAGTGAAGCTAGTAAATATGAAAATGTAGTCAAGGTATGTGTTGAGAAAGGTTTGTATGCTGGTAGTAGTTTGAATCAATAAATAAACAAAGTTCTTAAGTCAAATGTGTGAATTATTAGAAGCTATCGTCAAGGGGGAGTCTGTTGGTACATCCTGTGTGACGATAGCAGTCTAAGTGATCCAACATTGTGGTTTAGCAAGTGTTTGTTATATATGTTTATATATGGTTGATATTTATTAGTGTTTGTATGTTTGAACTTGATGTAACGTATTACAAGAAGTTCAAACATGATGTACAAAGATAAAATCAATCATAAGGTAATAACATAAGTTTCAACACTTAGTTGTTTATATGAAATGCTAGATTCGAATTATTTAAGGCTTGGCATTCGAATCTGTGATAGATTCGAATGTGTCCATAGATTCGAATGAGACCAGATTCGAGAGTGTCTTTGTGGACAGACTCGAATGGGCCTTGGGCCAGATTCGAGTTTGGCCCACATCAGACTCGAATCTGGGTCTATAATTAGGGATAGACTCGAGATATTGTCAGACTTTTTGCAGAATTCGTGAGGGATTAAGCATAAAGCGATCTCGAGTTTATCAGCTTGGTGTGTGTTCTTTCGGAGAGAATCAGTACGTAGGATCGTTCGTGTGTCGTTCGTTCAGCCTCTGATAGTCTCCGTTTTTCGTAGTTGAGAGTTGTTTCCGTCTACCCGTTAAAGAGGATTCCGCACTCGTTGACGGCTCCGCGTCTAGATTGATCTCGTAGTGGTAGACCTTACATCTGGCACAAACTCCCCTTCCTCTAACTCTTCAATATCATCTTCAAAATCAAATTCTATCTCTTCTTCTTCAATATCCATTAGAGCGTCAATCATCTCGCTCTCAATGGCCTTTGAATAAATAGCCTCACCTCCTTCAACTCCTAACTGACTAGGCTCCCCCTGAACTTCAGCATGCTGAGCAGAAGAAAAATCTACTGGCTCACTATCTTTTTGTGCATCGGGATCATTGCCATTATCATCTTCTCTTTTAACCTCTTGATCATCTCTGCAGCTGGTCTCCCCCTGAGCCTTTATATTTTTCATTAGCTGCTCGAGGAGGGACCTCATAGTTCTGATCTCAGCAGCTTGATCAGCGACAAATGTCTTCAATTCATAGTTTTCTTGACCAATCTTTGCATTTTTCTCTTGAAGCTCGCTGACTGCTTTGTGAGTTGGAAGATTTGGACTGTCTGAAAGTCCACTTTGCTTCGGAGCTCTGAGAAACGCTGGTTGTCTGTGATGGTGGATGAAGTTGATGGAATTGATGTGATTGGTGACGGGGTGATTGGTGGTTGAATAGATGGTTGAGCGGATGGAATTTCAGGCTCTGAAACAGAAGCAGACGAAGCTCCCTGCATAAACCTGTGCCTTTTGGCCCTTTGCCTAGGCACTAAATGAGTAATATCTTCAGCCTCAAAATCAGAGTCATCTTCATCTGAATCTCTAGATGCTCGATTTTCTGTCTCCCTTTCACTTACAGCAACCCTTGTTCCATATCTGCCTATCCGAACAGACGGATTAACAGACTCAACAGGTGCTCTTTCAACTTCGATCTCCTCAGCTTCTTCTGATTACGACTCAGAGGCGGTCACTGCTTGACCCTCTACCTATGGCTCATATTCATCTATATCACGCATAAGATCTTCAAGACTAGCTGGAGGCTCTAATATTGTATCGACTGTTGGTACACCCTGTGTGACGATAGCAGTCTAAGTGAATTAGCATTTTAGTTCAAGTGATATTGCAAAGTATTTAATATTAACGAGTGTTTGATATATGTGTTTATATATGTTTGATAGTTATTGATTGTATGTTTGAACTTGATGTAATGTATTACAAGAAGTTCAAACATAAAGTTCAAAGATAAATTCAAACATAAGTTAAATCATAAGTTCAAATATAAGTTTAATATGTGAAATTCGAATTTAGAATAAATTCGAATTCATCATTAAATGACATTCGAATTTATAGTAAATTCGAATGTGCACTATAAGGCAGATTCGAGAGTGTCAAGGGGACAAACTCGAATGGGCCTTGGGCCTGATTCGAGTTTGGCCCATGACAAACTCGAATGAGCCTCTATAATTAGGGATTAACTCGAACCATTAGCAGACTTTTGCAGAATTCGTGTGAGTAATTAGCAAAAGGCGATCTCGAGTTTATTAGCTGATAGTGTGTTAGTTCGGAGAGAATCATCTCGTAGGTGCGTTCGTGGTCGATCGTACAGCGTTGTGGTAGTCTCCGTGTTCCGTATGAGTGTTATATCCGTCAAGCCACTAACGAGGATTCCGCACTCGTTAACAGTGTCGCGTCTAGATAGATCTGTGTAGTGCAAGACCTTACAAGTGGTATCAAAGCCTAAGGGGTGTTCTTCGTGTTCTTCGTGTTCATGAAGATACATCCTAGGTTTCTCGACGCTTTTTGACGGTTGTTCTCACTTGTTTTTGGATTTTTCGAGCTTATCAAATTGGACTCCGGGAAATACTTTGTTGTAGTTCACATTTTTGATCAAAATCAATATTTTTACTTGTAAAAATATTGATTTAATCTGAAAAACGTGAAAAACTCGAGGTATTAGTCGTTTCTCGAATTTGCGGCGCTCGACTTTGTTAAGGAAAATTAGGGTTTTGCTCATTCTCGAGTTTGACCAAAATATGCTCCTTTCGAGTTTCCTAAAAAGTGTTTTCGACTTTGGCCATTTCGAATTTACTTTAGGCTTCGACTTTGCACTAAAGTCGAATAGGGGGGATTCGAGTTTATCTGGGTTTCGAGTTTGAGTAGAGTTCGAGTTTACCTGGACATTCGATTTTGGAGACCTTCGAATTTGTCATCTCCTTCGACTTTAATTGGATTTAAACACTTGACTCGAATTTAATTCCAAATAGGTTTAAATTTAATTAGTTTCGAATTTACCTAAATTCGAGAGAATCAATTTAAATTAATTTCGAATTTAATTAACTAAGTTAAAATTCAATTATCTTTGAAAAAAATGACAAGTCTACAACGGTTTCTGGAGATCGATCACGAGGTCGGAAAAGCAAATACTCCGCCAAAATCGATGAAACTTGAAGATTACTACTTGTGGAAGGATTGGTTTGCCGACTTCGCGGGCTTTAACGATATGCGCATGTGGATATGTATCGATGAGGGATACATTCCACCGACAGCTGAGGTCGAGGGACGACAAAAAATTGTACCTTATTCTAAAATGAAGGATGATGACAAAAAGCTGTTTGAATGAGAGAATGGTGCTTACGCTATCATCAGAATGGCGTTACCTCAGGACATTCTACACACTTTCCGAAATCAGAAGACAGCGAAAGAGCTGTGGGAGGCATTGGAAAAAAGGTGTGAGGGTAACCCAAGGGTTAGTAGGAACCGTATGGAGATGCTTAAGCAGCAGTTTGCGATCTTCAAGGCATTAAAGGATGAAAAGCTGGAGGACACCATCACACGTTTCTATCATCTGCTGACTGAGTTAGACAATCATGATATTGAGTATAGTGACACTGAAAAGAATAATAAGCTTCTGGATGCTTTACCGGCCAAATGGGCGATGTACGTGGCCTTGATTAAGCATGATGAGGATAAATACTATAATCTAACTCTGGAAAATGTGGTGGGAACGCTGAGGGCGTATCATTTTGAGTTACTGAAGGCAGAAACGGATTATGAACAAGTTCAAAATCCAGCAATGTATTTTAGCAAATCAAAACCTTCAGTGGCAGCCGAAATGAAGACAGCTACAGCCTTCTTCACGGGAGAAACATCGTCACCAGCTGAGCCAGAGGACGCACAGAGTAGAGCTTTCTTAGGGTTTAGTAGACCAGAAGAACAACAACATCAGGCTACACCGGCATCTACATCTCAGGGTTATTCTAAGATGCCTATGAGCGCTAAATCGGCTGAAGACCATCTAAATCTATTGGCTTCATTCGTGGCCGCATACGGAAATTGCGTTCAGGGTAAAATCAACGATCCTGCACTCTGGGATGAGGATTACGATCAGGTAGACCCTGATGACCTTGAAGAGATGGATCTCCAATGGCAACTGGCCATGGTAACTCAACGGGTTAAGAGGTTCATCAAACGGACCGGAAGAAATCTGAATATGAGTAACAACAGGATTGGCTTTGATAAGTCCAAAGTAAAATGCTACAACTGTCAAGGGTTAGGACACTTCGCCAGAGAGTGTCAGAGACCGAAGGTAGAGAATTACCAAGGGCAGAATCAAAATCATGGACAGTATCAGAACCAATCACAACAGCGATATCTTCCGAGTACATCAACCAGTCAAGCAAACATAGCTGGTCTGTTATCTAACGTCACATCAGACAGACAGCTGGACGGTACTTATGACTGGAGCACACATCCAGAAACGAACGCTAGAGCCTTTATGGCTGAAGTGACTGAGAGTGGATGTGAGGGAGCAGAGCAGAACACAGGGGACAGCAGTAAAAAAGAAAGCAGTCCGATGTGGGTGGAGAAGTCGGATGATCAGACGATTTTGGAGTTTGCCGCTCAGATGGCCAACGTAGAATCAGATCATACAAAGGTAAGTCTGAATTTCTCTCTTTTCCATGAATTGTGTGTTTTATGTGCTACTTCTAACGATAGGTTAAATTTAGTACTAGAATCACATCAAAATATATGTGCTCAAAATGAATCTTTAAAATCAGATAATGCTAGCCTGATTGATATAAAGCAAGATCTTAGGGATAAGCTTTAGGCTGATGCACAAGATGTTATAGTTCTAAAGGACAAACTAAGCGAACAGTGTGTTAGGTTAGAACTCATGTATGAACATGTTGAAGCATTAACCAAGGAGCTGAAAACCAAAGACATAGAGCTAGCTGAGTCTAAGGTGAAGGTAGCTGAGGCAAATAGTAAACTTGAAAAGTTTAGGAACTCAAGTCTTAACCTAGGGAAAATTTTAGATGCTCAACGTCAATCTAAAAAGCCTGTAGGTCTAGGATATCATGAGAGTCCTTCGCCTTTTAATGACAACTATGTGCCTCAACCTCAGGAGAAAACTGAGAAATCAGTAGACTTATAGGATATACCGGAACCAGTGTCTGAACCTGTAAAGGAAAATACACCTAAGGTGACTGATACTAATGTCAAGATTCAGAAAGTTAAGTTTGTGCCTTCCTCTAGTGATACACCTGTAGGAAAACACAAAACTGATTTTAATGATCAGGATGATGAACCAGTCACTATAGATGCACCAAAAGAACCAGACAATAGTGAGACACCTAAGTCAAAGGGCACACATAAGATGTCTATTGCCAAAATGTCTTGCTTTAGATGTCACGAAAGGGGGCACGTTGCTTCTAACTGTCTGCATAGGAAAGTCGACATTACACCTAAGACACGGAAGCCAGAACAAGCTAAGCCTTCTACAAGTGTTGCGAGTACTAGTAGTTCTCAGAGGTAAAGCTCTTTTGGTGTTTTCTGATTGCGGAAAGTGTGCAAGATCTCCTGAGGTAAAGCCATTCTCCTGATAGCGAATGCCCGGTTCTCGGCCTCATAAAGCTTCTTGTCATCGTCCTTCATCTTTGAATATGACAAGACTCTTTTTCGTCCTTCAACCACTGCCGTAGGTGGAATGTATCCCTCGTCTATACAAATCCACATCCTCATATCATTAAATCTGGCAAAATCGGCGAACCTATCCTTCCACCAATAATAATCCTCCAATTTCATCAACTTTGGTGGAGAATTTGCTTTTCTGACCTCCTGATCCATCTCAATAAACCTTTGTAGACTTGTCATTGTTTCAAAAGTTTTTGAATTCAAACTTAGATTCGAGATTAAGTTTGAAATCCAACTAAATTCGAAATTAATGGCAAACTCGAAGGTAGACTAAATTCGAAAATCCTAAATTCAAATTTATAGTAAATTCGAAATCTGAGCAGATTCGAAATGGCCAAACTCGAATCAACCCTAAGGAACATGGAAAGGAGCGTATGTTACTGATAATCTCGAAAATTGAGTAAACCCTAATACCCCCTTGATATTTGAGCGTCGCAAGTTTGAAAAACGGCTAATACTTCGAGTTTTTCAAGTTTTCAGATTAAACCAATATTTTTACGAGTAAACATATTGATTTCAAACAAAAACTTGAACTAATGCAATGTATTTTCCGATATCTTTACTTGATAAACCGAAATCCTCCAAAAATATGATTTTAACCGTTTTAAACGTCAAGAAACCACAAATGTTTCTTAGTGAACACGAAGAACACCAACGAACACCCAATGGCTCTGATACCACGCGTAAGGTATGCACACTACGGATCTATCTTGACGTGACACCTACTAACGAGTGCGGAATCCTCGTTAGCGGCTTGACGGATATATCACGCACACCGAAACACGGAGACTACCACGGTGATTGACGAACAACTTAGAACGCCCCGACACAATGATTCTCTCCTCACGAAACTCTCTGATTGCAATCAAGTTCGAGATCGCCTTCTGCTAATCGTCTGACTAATTCTGCAAAAGTCTCATAATTGATCGAGTTAACCCTTAATTATACTGACGATTTCGAGTTTGTCTAGGATAAATTCGAATCTGGCCCAAGGCCTATTCGAATTTGTCCTTCTAGACAAATTCGAAACTAGCCTAAGTTCGAACCTCATCATTCAAACTTGTGTTTGAACTTATGTTTTATCTTATGTTTGAATTTATCTCTGAACTTTATGTTTGAACTTCTTGTAATACATTACACCAAGTTCAAACATACAAACAATCAATATCAAACACACATAATCAAACATTTATCAAACACTTGTTAATATTCAATATCAAGTAAGTTGACTTACACCGAATGTTATCTAACCTTAGACTACTATCGTCACACAGGATGTACTAACAATTTTCAGTAAAAATAACTGAATTCTTCTTATCACAGATCTGAGAGACACTAATGAGATTGTGATCAAGTTTATCGACATGGTAAACTTGATCAAGTGTGATTGTCCCATTAGTGACTACTCATGTTCCAGTGATATTTCCTCCCTTGTTCCCAGCAAATGATACAAAGCCCTTGTTCCCTTCCTTAAAGTCTGTCAGTAGACACCTTTCCCCAGTCATGTGACGAGAGCAACCACTATCGACAAATCACTTGTTGTTAAGACCTGTAGTTAGCTCCTGCACAAGAAATAAAACAAGTTAGTTATGATGGGGAACCCAAGCCATGACCGACTTGGTTTCTCATCCACATACTTGAACTCCTTCAAATACTCATCCCTCCTTTCAGGTGACTGGGGTTTTTGATTGAGAACTTGTTGTGGTGCTGAGTGATTAACATTCACTCTTGGCCTTTGGGATATTATAGTGCATCTCATTATTATATCCCTGGACTCTACTTGGTGTCTGTTGTCTATTAGGGGTATGTGACCTAACTGGAGTGTAAGTCCTCCTAGGTGTTGTGCTTTTATAGCCTTGTAGTGGTCCTGAGCTAGATTGACTAGCGACTCTATGCGGAGAATTAATCCTAATCACATCATTTTGTCTGAACGACACCGGTATTTGTTTAGCAGTTACCATAGGTGTTCAATTCAAGTTCTTCTCAGTATGTTGAGAACTACTTGTACTAGCAATACTAGGTACTGGCTTTAAGGTTGATTGATCTGGCTTCCCTACTGTCGGTGTGGACTCTACTTTCTTATAAGGACAGCTAGATGCAATGTGACCTTTTTCATGACATCTAAAGCATGACATCTTATCAATCAGCTTCTTATAAGTACCCTTTAATTTAGGTGTCTTACTATTGTCATGTTCTTTCGATTCAACTACAGTTCTTATACCCCCTTGCTGATTATCACTTTCAGTTTTGGCTTCTCCTAGTTTAGTGTCACTATTAGACTGCACAAACTTGACTTTCTTAATCTTAGGGGTTGTGATAGACACCTTAGTTGAATTATCATTTTCAGGTTCAGTTACAGTTGCTACCTCTGATTCAACCGGTTCAGTGGTCTTATCTGGAGATTAAGGCACATAGTTGTTGTTGAAGGGTGGAGGACTCTGCTGATAACCCAGGACTACTATTTTCTTAGACTGCCTTTGAGCTTCTAAGATCTTTCCTAGATTTAGGGAAGAAATCCTAAACTTTTCAAACTTGCTATTGGCCTCTGCAACCTTAACTCTAGATTCTGCTAGCTCTACATCTTTAAGGGTGAGTTCTTTGGTCAAAGATTCGACATGCTCATACATGAGTTCTAACCTGACACATTGTTCACTTAACTAGTCTTTTAGAACTATCACATCCTAAGCATCTACTTTCATCTTATTCCTTAAATCCTCCTTAATATCTAGAAGACTAGCATTATCAGATTTTAATGATTGAACCTGAGCTGTTAAGGTGTTATGTGTCTCTAGAAATAGATTTAATATATCATTTAAAGTAGCAGTTAAGACACACAAATCATGAAATATAGAGAAGTTTAGAGTTACCCTTTTGCGGTCCGATTCCACATTGGCCATTTGAGCAGCAAACTCCAGAATGGTTTGCTCGTCTGACTTTTCCACCAACAAAGGACTTGATACTGACTGCTGGGTGTCTACTGCTTCTTCTTCAGCTCTGTCCCCACCCCCCCCCCCCCCCCCCGTCTCAGTTACCTCAGCCATAAAGGCTCTGTCATTCGACTCCGGATGATTGCTCCAATCATATGTGACATCTAGCTGTCTGTTTGATGACACGTTTGTTAACAGACCAGCTATGGCTGCATGATTCCCAAAACCACTAGAGGTGTTGTCTCCCTTGGTTCTGATTCTGATAATTTTCCACTTTTGGTCATTGACATTCTCTGGCAAAGTGTCCCAATCCTTTACAATTGTAGCACTTAACTTTTGACTTGTCGAAACCAACGTTGTTGCTTACACTCAAGTTCCTTCTCGTCCTCTTCATAAATCTCTTGACCCTTTGAGTCACCATGGCCAGTTGTCATTGTAGGTCCATTTGTTCCAAGTCGTCGGGATCTACTTGATCGTAGCCTTCTTCCCACAGAGTGGATCGTTTATTATTCCTTGAACGCAATTGCCGTAAGCTGCGACAAACGAAGCTAGAAGACTTAGATGATCTTCACTTGATTTTGCGCTCATAGGCATCTTTGTATAGCCTTGAGTAGTAGATGTTGAATTGTGGTTTTTCTTCTGTTTTGGAAAACCCTAAGAACGCCCTATTACTTGATTCTTTTGCCTCAACAGGTATTGGCTCTTCTCCCGAGTAGAAAGTTGTGGCCCCTGACTTTATTTTACTAGAAGTTGTCGGTTTTGACTTCCCAAAATACATTTCCGGATCTTGCACTTGATCAAATTCCCGTTCCTTCTTCTGCAATTTGAAATTGTAGGCCCTCAACGTTTCGATAACCCCTTTAAGAGTGAGAGTCTCAAACTTCTCTTCATCATGCTTTATTAGCGCTGTTTACATCTCCCACTTAGCCGGTAAAGCATCCAGAAGCTTTTCTATCTTCTCTGTCTCTTGATACTCAAAACTGTTATTGTCAAGTTCAGTTAGCAGATGATAGAATCTAGTAATCGTCTCATCTAGAGTCTCATTCTTCAGTGCTTTGAAGATAGCAAACTGTTGCTTTTTTCTTCCCTTGCATACCCTGGGATTTCCCTCACACCGCTTCTCTAGAGCGTCCCAAAGCTCTTTAGAGGTCCTGCGATTTTTTCAGTGTGTGTAGGATGTCCTGAGGTAGTGCCATTCTAATAGACGAGAAAGCTCGGTTTTCGGCCTCATAAATTTTCTTGTCGTCGTCTTTCATGTTCGGATACGTCAAGACTCTTAATCGGCCTTCAAGCTCTTGTGTAGGGGGAACATATCCCTCATCAATGCATATCCACATACGCATGTCGTTGATTCTTGCAAAGTCAGCAAACTTATCATTCCACCAGTAGTTATCTTCCAACTTCATTAGCTTGGGTGGAGAATTTGCTTTGCCAACCTGATGATCCATTTCTAGAAATTTATGCAAACTCGACCTTCTTTAAAAACTTTTTGTTTTCGAACGTAAATTATTTAATCTCAAAATGAATTTAAAATAAATCCTTCGAAGTTATCTAAGTTCGAATAATTTTAAACTTAAATTCGCTATGTAAATTAAATTCCAAATTTTTTAAGTTCGAAAGTATGCATGTTCGAGAAACCCTAGATGTTCTGAAAAATTCGAACCAAATCAAGTTCGAGAAACCCTACGAACTTCTGAGAAGTTCGAATCAGCACAAATTTGAATCCCAACTAAGTTCGAATCCCAGCATGTTCGAAACCTCTAACAACTTCGAATGCTCTGAAAAGTTCGAAACCTAGTTAAATTCGAAGAAACCCTAGAACAAGTTCGATTCTAACAAGTTTGAAGAACCCTAATACACCCCTTAAGTTCGAGCGCCGCAAGTTTGAGAAACGGCCAAAAATTTGATTTTTTCAAGATTTCAGATTTAATCTATGTTTTTAATATTAAAAACACTGATTTCGACTGAAAAGGTGAACTAATATGAATTTTTCCCCGTTACCTTGCTTGTAGAACTCTGAAAAACTTTGAAAATGGTGATTTATACGGTAAAAAACGTCAAGAAACCAAGAATTTTCGTAGAAACGCCAAGAACATGAAGAACACTCGAATGGCTCTGATGCCACTTGTAAGGTCACCTCTGTCACGGATCTGATCTTGACGTGACCCCGTCCAACGAGTGCGGAATCCTTGTTAGTGGCTTAACGGATCGATCACACACGGAAACCAGAGACGAACACTATGATAGCCGATACAACGAACGGCCCGACACGGTGTATTTCTCCGAAAGACTCTCTAAAATCAACTCTAGCTCGCACGTGCACCAATACCAGCTCTGATCACGAATTTTTCCAAAAGTCTATTGAATAAAACGGATTAACACATAATTATAGGATTAGGTTCAAACTTAAAAGATTAAGCTCGTTTATGCCCAAGCCCACAAACTTGTCTAATACCCTACAAACTTAGCTTCACCAAGTTCCTCTGCATATGGATAAGTTCGAACCCTAGCCTTTGAACTTATTCTAGAACTTATCTTTGAACTTATCATGTTGTTAGTGCATCCTGCATCCTGTGTGACGATAGCAGTCTAAGTATAGACAGTATTTTGTAATAGTTAACTTGCTCGTAATTGCATATATATATACGCGTTTGATGTATGTTTGTTATATGTTTGATAATGTATGTTTGAGCTTGGTTGTAATTAATATATTACAATAAGCTCAAATCTAAGTTCAAACATAAGTTCAAACATAAGTTCAAACATAAGTTCAAAGATAAGTCCAAACATAAGTTCAAAGGTCATGGTTCGAACTTATGGAGGACAAGTTCGAAAGGCCTTGGGCTTGGTCGAACTTGTCCTGAGCAATTTCGAACCAGGTAATATAATTAGATGTTAATCCAATTTAATTAACAACTTTTGCAGAATTCGTCAGAGGATTAGTGCAGAGGCGATCTCAAACTTGCAAGGAGATTGTGTGTTTTGTTCTTGGAGAGAATCACGTGTCGGGGCGTTCTAGTGTTCGTCTATCACAGTGTGTGTCTCCGTGTTTCGTGTGCGTGGTCTATCCGTCAAGCCGCTACGAGGATTCCGCACTCGTTGGACGGTGTCGCGTCAAGATAGGATCCGTAGGAAGGCGACCTTACAAGTGGTATCAGAGCCATTAGAGTGTTCGTGATGTTCTTCGTGTTCACAAGTAACATATGTGGTTTCTTGGCGTTTTTGGACGGAAAAAACACTTTTTGGTTAGTTTTTTCGAGTTACACAAGCAAGATAACGGGGAAAAGTTCATATTAGTTCATCATTTTGGTCGAAATCATAGTTTTTAATGCTAAAAACTTTGGTTTAAACTGAAAAGTTGAAAACAATCGAACTTTTGGCCGTTTTTCGAACTTGCGGCACTCGAAAATAGGGGGTATTAGGGTTTGTTCGAATTTGTTAGAAAATACGCTCCTCTCGATTTTACTTTAGGGTTTCATTCAAATTTGACTGATATTCGAATTTGCTAGCCTCCGAATTTGTCAGATTTCGAAGTTGTTGGGAACCTCGAACTTGCCATATTTTCGAATTTGTTGAATTCGAACTTACTGAATTTCGAATTTAATTTTAAACGAATTTATTATTAAACTAATTCGAACTTACTCAAGTTCGAAAGAGTTGATTTTAAATTAATTTCAAATTAAATTAATTAAGTTCGAATTTAAAAAGTTTAGAAATGATGACTAGTTTGCAAAAGTTTATTGAAATGGATCACGAAGTCGGTAAGGCAAAATCACCACCCAAGCTGATGAAATTGGAAGACTACTACTGGTGGAAGGATAGGTTTTGCCGATTTTGCTTGTTTTAGTGATATGCGGATGTGGATCTGTATCAACGAAGGATACATTCCGCCTACTCACGAGTTTGAGGGTCATCAGAGAGTCCTTACATATCAGAAGATGAAGGACGATGACAGGAAACTATATGAGGCTGAGATCAGAGTGTTTTCTATCATTCGCATGGCACTACCTCAGGAGATTCTGCACACATTCAGGAATCATCGTACAGTGAAAGAGTTGTGGGATGCTCTCGAAAAACGGTGTGAGGGAAATCCGAGGGTTCGAAAAGGAAGAACCGAGATGCTTAAGCAGCAGTTCGCAATTTTTTCAAGGCATTGAAAAATGAAAAGCTGGATGAGACTATCACTAGGTTCTATCATCTATTGACTGAGTTGGATAATCACCGTGTCAAGTATCGTGAATTAGAGAAGATTGAGAAACTTCTTGATGCTTTAGCAGCGAAATGGGAGATGTATGTAGCGCGCATAAAGCATGATGAAGAGAAATTTGAAACTCTTACTCTCGAAAGAGTCATTGGAATGCTGAGGGCTTATAACTTTCAGTTGCTCAAGAAGGAACGGGAATATGACCAAGTCCAAGATCCGGACATGTATTTTGGTAAGTCCAAACCTTCAGTCGCGAGTGAGCTGAAAACAGCTAAAACATTCTACACGGGCGAAGCGTCGACTCCAGTGGAAGTAGAAGATTCAAGCAGCCGGGCTTTCTTAGGGTATTCTAAACCAGAAGAGAAACCGACACAAGCACCATCCACTTCTCAATAGTACACAAAGATGCCTATGAGTGCACAATTAGCCGAATCTCATCTGAATCTTTTGGATTCGTTTGTTGCAGCATATGGAAATTGTGTGCAAGGTAAAATTAACGCTCCTGCGTTATGGGAAGAGGACTATGATCAGGTGGATCCTGATGATTTGGAAGAAATGGATCTACAATGGCAACTGGCCACGGTGACCCAGAGGGTTAAGAGATTCATAAAACGGACAGGCAGAAATCTGAACGTTAGCAACAATAAGATTGGGTTCGACAAATCCAAAGTTAAGTGCTATAACTGTCAGGGGTTAGGACATTTTGCTCGAGAGTGTCAAAAACCCAAGGTTGAAAACTATCAGAATCAATCTCAGGGGAGATATCAGACTGGTAGTTCGGGTAATAGAGCGAACATCGCTGGTCTGTTAACTAGCGTATCATCTGACAGACAGCTTGATGCGACGTATGATTGGAGTTCACATCCAGAGACTAATGCAAGAGCCTTCATGGCTGAAGTAACAGAGTCTCGGGATGTAGGAGCAGAGGAAGTAACTGAGGACAGAGAACAGAATGATACAAGTCCTGTGTTGGTGGAGAAGTCAGATAATCAGACCGTTCTAGAGTTTGCCGTGCAGATGGCTAACGTGGAATCTGATCATGCAAAGGTAAATCTAAACTTTTCTACATTGCGTGATCTGTGTGTTTTATGTGCTTCGTCTAATGATAGATTAAGTTTAGTGCTAGAAACACATAGTAATTTAACTACTCAAATTGATTCCTTAAAATCAGATGATGCTAGTCTCTTAGATATAAAAGAATATCATAGGAATAAGCTGAAAGCAGCTGCTCAAGATGTAATAGTTCTAAAAGACAAACTAAGTGAGCAGTGTGTCAGGATAGAACTGATGTATGAGCATGTTGAGGCTTTAACAAGCAACTAACTATTAAAGAGGTAGAACTAGCTGAAGCAAAGGTTAAGATTGCAGAGGTAAATAGTAAGTTAGAAAAGTTTAGGAACTCTTCACTAAATCTAGGGAAAATCTTAGATGCACAACGTCAATCTAAGAAGCCAGTAGGTTTAGGTTAAAAGAGAGTCCTCCACCTTTTAACGATAACTATGTTCCGCAGCCTAAGGATAAAACTGATAAACCAGTTGAGTCAGAGGTAGCAGCTGCACCTGTATCTGAGTCTGATAAAGAAATAGCAACTAAGGTGACTAATTGTAATGCTACGATTAAGAAAGTCAAATTTGTGCAGTCTTCTAGTTAAAATTCTAGGAGAAGCTACACCTGACTTTAATAATCAGCAAGAGGAAACACTCACGATAGTTGAGAAGAAAGAACATGACACTAGTGAGACACCAACGTCAAAGGGCACTCATAAGAAGTCAATCGATAAAATGTCTTGTTTCAGATGTCATGAAAGGGGACATGTTGCGTCTAGCTGTCCATATAGGAAGGTAGAACCTACACCTAATGTTGGAAACCTTGAACAACATAAACCCTCACCAAGTGTAGCAATCACAAGTGGTTCTCAAAACACTGAGAAGATTGTGCAAGCCACACCAAAGAATGTTGTTAGACAAACACCTGTGTCAGGTAAACCAAATGAACTGGTTAGGACTAATTCACCGAATAGAGTCCCTAATCAATCTAGGTCGGGACCTCAACAAGTCTATTGGAGTACAACACCTAGAAGAGCTTACACTCCAGTTAGGTCACAGACTCCGGTAAGACATCAGACACCAGGTAGAGCCCAGGGATATCAATCTGAAATGCCCTATAATAAATATTATTCGAGGGCTCCACATCAAATGCCTACCCAAAGTCCAAGAGTGAATTTAAATCACTCTGCACCACAATAGGCTCTCGATCAAACACCCAAGTCACCTGAAAGGAGAGATGGGTTTTTGAAGGAGTTCAAGTATGTGGATGAGAACGGTATTACCAAGTCACTCATGGCTTGGGTTCCCCATGATAACTAACTTGTTTCCTTTCATGTGCAGGAGTTAACTACAGGTCTCAACAGCAAGTGGTTCGTCGATAGTGGTTGCTCTAGGAACATGACTGGGGAAAGGAGTCTACTCACAGACTTCAAGGGAGGGAACAAGGGTTTTGTATCATTTGCCAGGAACAAAGGAGGAAATATCACTGGAACAGGAGTGATTACTAATGGGACTATCACACTTGATCAAGTATATCACGTTGATAGACTTGCTCACAATCTCATTAGTGTCTCTCAGATCTGTGATAAGAAGAATTCAGTGTTGTTTACTGATACTGAAGCGTTAGTGCTGAAGCCGGGATTCAAAATTCTTGAAGAGTGGATTATGATGAGAGCCCCAAGGAAGAAAGATTTGTACATGCTAGACATGAACATCTCTGATTCATTGACGGGAACGATCTGTCTCTTATCTAAAGCTTCAGAGACCGAATCAGTCTTATGGCACAGACGCATGGCACACTTGCACCTGAGAAAAATGAACTATATCACTAAACATGGACTGGTGGAAGGTGTACCAATGAAGAGTTTTTAGTTTGAAGACAAATGTGTACCGTGCAAGAATGCAAACAACACAATAAGTCAGACAAGTCAAAGACTTAGAACTCTATAGCTTCCACATTCGATTTGTTGCATATGGACCAATTCGGACCTATCAACAAAAGGAGTATAGGTGGTAGTTGGTACTGTTTAGTTATCACTGATGATTACTCATGATTTTCTTGGGTTTACTTTTTAGGTACGAAGGACGAGACAACTGTAAAGTTGATTGGGTTCTTAGACCAAGTCGAAAACTCCTATGGGATGCGGGTAAAACATATCAAGAGTGATAATGGAACAGAGTTTAAAAACACAGTAATTGGTGTATATTGCCTATCTAAAGGCATAGTGCATCAATTTAGTGCACCTTATGAGCCACAACAAAATGGGGTGGCAGAACGGACGAACAGGACCTTGATCAGCAAGGACCATGCTCTCGGATTCAAAGCTTCCTACCATGTTTTGGGGGGAGGCAGTGAATACCGCTTGTCATGTTTTAAATCGGGTCCTTACTGTCAAATCATTGAACAAAACCTGTTATTAAATTCTTAATAAAAGACCACCAAATTTAACTGGCTTCGAACCGTTTGGGGTACCGTGTACATTAATGAAAACAAAACATCAACCTAAGTTTGGTGAAAAGGCTGACGAATGTTATTTCCTAGGTTATGTGGCTAACTCACCAAACAAAAGGGTTTTTAACAAAACAAACGGTACAGTAGAGGGTGTGTATAACATTGATGTAACAAATTATACACATGAACCCCAAACTGGTCCGGAATGGATATTTGATTATGACAAATTGTTTGAGTCATTTAACATTCTTTTGGATGGAAATGCAGGTAAAATTGAACATGACATATCGTCATTAAATCTGAATGACGACGGTCAAGGTTTTCTAAAGACGAGAATTCCATCAACTTCTGAGCCTACATCGACAGAAGATGGGTCTCCAGCAGAGAATGATTTCTAGTTACCTACAAACGAGAATCAGACTACTAACTCTAATTCCGAGGACAGTGATCATGAGGAAGAGAATGTAGCATCTGAAGTCGTTCCCCCGTTAGGTGAAATAGGGTCAAACTTAGGAGATAATCTTAGGGTCGATGAGATCGAAACATCGAGGATAAATAAGGATCATCCGGTTGAGAGCATTATTGGAAATCCGAATGCTGGTGTGAGAACTAGGAGTAGTTTGAATATAACAACACAGTGTTGTTGTCGATGATTAATGACTCCGAGGCTTTTCACACTTGCCTTTATTCGTGTTTTATCTCACAAGTAGAGCCGAAGAATGTGCAAATGGCACTAAAAGACAACTCTTGGGTTGAAGCGATGCAAGAAGAACTATCACAATTCAGAAAGCTTGAAGTGTGGGAGTTAGTACCATTACCTCGAGGAGAAGTTGCAATAGGAACCAAGTGCGTTTTTAAGTGCAACAGAGATGATCGGGGTATTGTAACTCGCGACAAGGCTAGGCTTGTCGTAAAGGGATTCAATCAAGAAGAAGGAATCGATTACAAAGAGGTGTTTGCGGCAGTGGCAAGGCTTGAGGCAATCTGTTTGTTTCTGGCCTTTGCATCTTTCAAAGGTTTTAAAGTCTATCAACTTGATGTAAAGAGTGCCTTTCTGTATGGAAAGGTGAAGGAGCTGGTGTACATTGAACAACCACCTGCGTTTACAGATCCAAAGTATCCTGACAGAGTGTATCGTCTTGATAAAGCTCTGTATGGATTGCATCAGACACCCAGGGCATGGTATGTGAACTATCTACTCATCTTTTGGACAGCGGGTTTAAAAGAAGGAGAATTGATAGTACACTGTTTGTGAAGAGGAAGAGTGAACATTTTATCTTGGTACAAGTGTACGTGGATGACATCATTTTCGGGTCATCAGACGAGCAGATGTGCAAAGATATGGAGAAGGTGATGAAGTCTAAGTTTGAGATGAGTGCTATTGGAGAGTTGAACTTCTTTCTGGGTTTGCAAGTTGAACAGAGGAAGGAGGGTATGTTTATCCATCACACGAAGTATGTCTACGATATTCTATATCGCTTCGGGATGGAGGGAACAAAGCTGACTGCTCATTTTAGCACACCGATTCAAGTGAATCACAATCTCGGACCGGGTACAGAAAGTGATCTGACTGATGTGCATCCGACTCTATATCGGGCCATGATCGGATCACTCATGTATTTAGCTGCTTCTAGACCTGACATTATGTTTGATGTGTGTATTTGTGCTAGGTTTCAAGCCAATCCGAAAGAAATGCATATGAAAGCTGTGAAGCGGATTCTGAGATACCTCAGGTCGAAACTGAAGCTGGGACTTTGGTATCATGCTGATGGTGATCTGGAATTGGAAGCATTCACGGATTCAGACTATGGAGGTTGCAGCTTGAATCGAAAGTCAACAACTTGAGGTTGTCAGTTCCTTGGAGGGAGACTCATATCCTGGCAATGCAAGAAACAGACTTCGGTAGTCGTGTCAACGTGCGAGGCCGAATATGTAGCTGCTGGTAGTTGTTGTTCACAGGTTTTGTGGATACAACAACAATTGCGGGATTACGGTTTGACTTACACTCATACTCCTATTAGGATTGATAACCAATCTCCTATTGCTATAACTATAATCCAGTTAAACACTGTAAAACAAAGCACATACACATAAGACATCATTTTATACGTGATTGTGCTGAAAAGAACTTGATAAAACTGGTAAAAGTGGCAACGGAAGATAACAATGCTGATTTATTCACTAAAGCTTTTGATAAGTCAAGCTTTGAGTTGTTAGTTCAACTGAATGGTATGCGTAAACCAGAGTAACTTGACCTTAGTATATTTTCTTTCTTTTTATAATAAGTTAGTAGTTAAGTAGAATTTATTTCCTTTTATTGTAAGTTAGTAGATTACTTTATTAGCTTATTCTTTTCTATGAAAAACAAAAAAAAAAAAGAGAAAACCATAAAAAGCTCAAAAAAAGGAGAATATTAGAAAAAAGAGTTAAGTCTTAGAGTCATAGGTTCAAAGTGACGAAATATAGCACAGTCATTACAATCTCTAAGTGTTAAGCTTTCACACATAATGCACCTTAAACTCTTAAGTGATATACATTTTCTTGTTTGATGTGTTGGTAGACATAATACACTAAGGGAATCTCAAAAGCTAATAAAATATTCAAGAAAAAGTCATGTGTGTAACTAACTTAGATGTATGACCAAATGGTCTTAATTTTTATGTTAGAGACATACAGACAATGATTCTAAATGAGGTATGCAAATTTTATGGGGGATGTATAGCCACATCAGATACATCTTAACGGAAAGGAAAGAAAAATTATGATAGTATGGAAAGAGTCAAAACAAGTCACTTTGTTGTACGTAAGTATAGACCTGTTACCTCTGGTTTGACTCGAGTTAGCAAGACAAGTCACTTTGCTGTACGTCAGTACAGACCTGTCACCGCTGTCTTGCTAGCTTTAAATAAACCTTAAGACAAACTAAGACACTCTGTTGTATGTAAATACAGAATTGTATCCGACGTTTGCCTTTTAAAGAAAATTTGCAATACCAAAAAGTTATAATCATTGTGTGTATGCCTTGATCATAGAAGTATGTCTAAGTATGGGACACGTAAGATAGTTTCTTGATAAATAAAAATGCCAAGAAATATTCCAAAGTGTAACATGTTTAAAGGGAAAATAATACCGACAATCGCCTTGAAATGTATATCACGACAAACAATCAAAGGAATCAAAAATTCCTAAGTGTGAAAGTGTAATACTGAAAGTGCGTATTAACACCGCTATCTGATTGAACCTTATTTGACTTTCTCGCCAAAAATATTCTGTTAGTATATGTCGTAAAGTTTGTAAAAGTATTTTTGAGTAGCTTAAGTTTAAAATTTTATTCAAACTTTATTTTCCTTTATCTTATTTTAATTTTATTTTATTTTAATTTTATTTTATTTTATCTTATCTTATTTTTATTTGTAACTCTTAGTAGGAAAAAGGTCAAAGTTACTAGGATCCATGATTGGTTGAATAAACAAATTTTGCGTGAAAATCTATTGCTTGGAGTAAATAATTTTGCAAGGTTTGTAAAATTTCGTTACTCGAAAAGTTGAAAAAGTTGAACTTTATTCAAGGATTTTCAAAATTTTCAATTAAGTTCGAATTTAAGACAAATTCGAATTATACTTCGAATTTGTCAGTAACTTCGAATTTAAGTCAAGTTTGAAGGATGTTGGTATAAATAGGTCAACAGTGAATCATTTAATTCACCTACCTTCGATTTTATATCTTCGAACTTGTGACTGGCGATTTCGAACATATTCCTTCGAACTTGTTGTTTCAATTTTATTCCTATTTCATGAAGTTTTGCTCGTATTTCTCGAACCTACTCACATACTTAGGTATAGCAATCACTATTATACAAAGTTTGGGTAGTTAAGGACTCTTTTATGGCAAAAAAATCGAGTTTATTTGAAGGTTTTTGGGTTTTAACTATGTGGTTCAAAATCACAAGTTCAACCAGTGACACTTCAAATAAATCACATATAACATCGATTAGAACCCAATAGGACTAGTTGATACTGTTTTCTAAGTCTAATGGGGTTAAAATCTTGGATTTTGGTTTGAAAATGACCGACTTCGAACATGTTAATCATGTTCGAACTTGTCAGAAAGTTCGAACTTGTTGAAATATCTACAAGTTCGAAGTCAGTCAAGTTTGAACATAATCCTCGAATTTGTTTAAATTCGAATGTCTTTATAAAATAAATTCGAACTTGCAGAAATTCGAATTTGTTGGATATCGAACTTACATAAGTTCGAAATTATACAAATTCGAAATTAACAATTTGATTTTATTTTCTCATTACTAATATTTGTTGTTGTTTCTTTGTGCAGATATGGGTGATCGAGCATTCTACAATAAACATAACATGGTTATGTCAGTAGATCGAGAGCTGCCTGAAGCTCAACCGTATCATCATATGGTTGAATTTTTGACGCAATCGAGGGTTGCTTACGCGTTGACTCATAATCTGCAGATTATTCTGTCATACGTACGTGAATTTTGGGAGCATCTGCAGGTAGATTGCTCAGTGACGCCTACAGTCTTGCGTACCAGAGTTGGGAGACAACCTATTGTATTTTCAGCAAATATGTTACGGCAAATCTTACAGCTAGGCACAGAGGACCAGGAGGCAGGGCCTATAGACTTTCCTGTTCATATTAGGCAAGCGGCATTTTTGCGTATGGGATATGCCCAGGATATTACGAAGGCTTCTTATGTGAAGAGTGGCTTAATAGGCCAATGGCGTTATTTGGTACATGTTTCAATGGTTTGTTTTGCACCGATAAAGGCCGGATTTGATTACATTGTGTCCAAGATGCAATCGGCGGTGATAGCCTTAGTATATAACAAGCGTTTTAGTTTTTCAGAGATGTTCTTCGGTGAGTTTGTGCATCAAATCCCAGCTCCTGTCCGAGAAAGATTTTTGATGTACTCGCGCTTCGCGATGATGATAATCCGCCACTCTTTGCCCAATCTGCCTCAACTTCTAGATACTCATGTCGTGGCCATTATAGATAAAAGGATTTTTGCTGACTGCCAGTCGCATAATGCTAGAAGGGCTGAGCAGGTCAAGCCCCAAGTGGCATCTTTGTTCGGAGCAGTTATTGACCCAGATTTTGTAGCTCCAGAAGGAGATAACTGGGCAGGTGAAGCTCCACAGCAGCAACACCGCAGCAGCAACAACAACAACAACAGCAACAGCAACAGCGTAGGAGGCAAAGAGCTCCAGCCAGACAAATTCCGGCAGCTAGGCCATCTTCTACCCGACAATCCGAATCGACTGCAGCTGGTCCATCCATGGCAGCTGCAGGTCCGTCAAGTTCGGCCCCAGTTTTTGGTCAGACGGCGCAGACCATAGAAGAGATATGGGCACAGGGGACTTCCTCGAAGAAAAACCTCACTGAACAACTGGTTCAGGATGTTTTAGATCCTCCAGACGAGTTCAATGATATCTTTAAGGAGATCGACGAATAGCAGCCACCTGAGGCTGAGGATATGGACACTGAGGTCCCAGTTGAAGGATGTGCAGAAGAAGAAAGAATGCAGACGGAGGCTGAGGGTCAAGCAGAGACCGCCTCCGAGTCTGAATCTGATTTAGAGGAAGTAGAAGAAATTGAGGTTGTTGAACCTGTTGATCCGACTGTCAGAATTGGCAGATATGGATCGAGGCTAGTCGTCAGCAAGCGAAAGATGACAAGAAGAGCTGGTGGGGATTCAGAGGACGATGACTCAGATTTTGAAGAGGAAGACGAAGCTCCACTCGTGCCTAGGCATAGGGCGAGGCGGCATAGATTCATGCAGGGAGCTTCATCCACCTCGGCTCCTGAGCCTGTGATACCAGCTACTCCATCAACTCCAACCATCGCTCCATCAACATCTACATCCACTCCATCAACATCATCTACATTCACCGACAATCAGCGGTTCACAGAGCTGAAGGGAAAGGTGGATTTCCAGACAGTCCAAATTTTCCAACTAACAACTGCAGTGAAAGAGCTTCAAGCACATAATGCCAGACTTGATCAGGAGAAAGCTACTCTAAGAGCAACAGTAGCTGATCAAGCGTCTGAGATGAAGACAATGAAAACTCTCCTAGAGCAATTAATGAAAAATCTGCAAGCTCAGGGGGATAGTAGTTGCAGAGAAGCTGAGGTGTTGAGGAGAGAAGATGATGGCAATGATCCAGATACTGAAAGAAAGAGTGAGCTAGCAGATCTTTCTCTAAAGACTGCTCAGCATGTTCAAATTCATGGGGAGCCTGGACAGTCAGGTGTGAGAGAAGGAAGCGAAGGCGAAGCCTCAAAGACAACCGAACTTGATATGATTGAAGCTTTAATGGATCTTGACGATCAAGATGATTTTGAGTTTGATCAAGAAGAGCAAGAAGAGTTAGAGGAAGGAGAATTTATTCCAGGAGAGGTTGTAGACTGGAGATCTGATGACGAGGTTATAGATTATGAAGACGACAATGTAGATAAAGTAGTCATCCCTAAACAGCCTATCACAGAACTGTATGTGCACAATGATCAAAACGTGATTGACAAAGATGAAATTAAGTTAGCATCTATGGATGATTCCGAATCTGATACAGCTGATAAAGAGCAAACCAGAGAAGACCTAATAAAGCTTTGGTTCCGAAAGGAAGAAAAGAAAACAGATCTAAAGATGAAGAAGAGAATGAGAGTACCAAGTCCGGGAAATCTCTCAGGGGGAATCTTAAGCTGGTTCTTTGATAGAGAACTACAACTATTTGTGCTAAAAAGGAGAGATGGACTTCAGTACTTGACGCGAATGTTGAAAGTGTTTAACACACTGCCCAAGTGTGAAATGAAGGAGTTGGCTTGGAAGGAGTTAATCAACCTAGGAGACGACCCGTATGCTGAAGTTGTTGCTAAGATCATACGAAGGGAGGGTCGATCTGGAAGGTTCGAAAGGCTCAAGCCTAGATCTGGAAAAAGAGTTGAAGATCTGTCAAGAGTAGATCCCCTCACTGGAAAGCCTTGAGCTAGGATGGTTTACAAGCCAGTCCGATTCCTCAAGAGAGTGCCGATGAAGTCAATGCCACAGGATGTACTGAAAAACATGAAGTGGTGGTATGTTGACAACGAGACGGAAGCAGTGATGGAGGACTACGAGGAAAATGTGATTTTGAAAGTATACGATCCACTGCATCTGATCAACCTATCGAAGGACGACCTGAGAAAGCTTCACGATCAGCCGATCTTCTCTCATGAAAACTGGAGATCAGAAGGCAGGAAGTTTCAGAAGGTAGTTAGAGTTTGTATAGATCAGGGATTGTATGCTGGTAGTAGTTTATATAGCTCTAGTACTTAGACAAAATATAAATAATTAGAAGCTATCGTCAAGGGGGAGTCTGTTAGTGCATCCTGTGTGACGATAGCAGTCCAAGTATAGACAGTATTTTGTAAGAGTCAACTTGCTCGTAATTACATATATATATATATATATATATATATATATATATATATATATATATATATATATATATATATACGCGTTTGATATATGTTTGTTATATGTTTGATAATGTATGTTTGATATTGACTGTATGTATGTTTGAGCTTGGTTGTAATTAATGTATTACAATAAGTTCAAACATAAGTTCAAAGATAAGTTCAAACATAAGTTCATATATAAGTTCAAAGGTAAGTTCAAACATAAGTTTAAAGGTCATGGTTCGAACTTATGGCGGACAAGATCAAAAGGCATTGGGCTTGGTCGAACTTGTCCTGAGCAAGTTCGAACCAGGTAATATAATTAGATTTTAATCCGTTTTAGTTAACAACTTTTGCAGAATTCGTCAGAGGATTAGTGCAGAGGCGATCTCGAACTTGCAAGGATATTGTGTGTTTTGTTCTTGTAGAGAATCACGTGTCGGGGCTTTCTAGTGTTCGTCTATCACAGTGTGTGTCTCCGTGTTTCATGTGCGTGGTCTATCTGTCAAGCCGCTAACGAGGATTCCGCACTCGTTGGACGGTGTCGCGTCAAGATAGGATCCGTAGGAAGGCGACCTTACACATGCAAATGTAAACATCAATCATGATCAAACATATATGACTTGTATTAACAGAGTCTGATCTATTAAAAATGACTATCTATTACATACCTAGACTGCTATCGTCACACAGGGTGTACCAACATTTGTCTTGAGACTTATCTAATTTGAGTTGAGCAGCCTTGAGATAGTCATTGTCCACTGAGGCTTTTCTCTTCCCTTTAGCTGTGGTGGTTATGGCAGCTTCAGTTTCCTCTTCCTCCTCTTCTTCAGTTTGTTCCAATATCCGATGTCTCCTTCTGCTTGGCCTTTCCGCAGGAATGGATTCCTCCCCCTTAGATGGTGCAGGGTTTGGAGATTCAGCCTGAGTAGGCTGAGCAGCTTCAGTGATTTTGGAGACACCTACAACACGACCTGTTTGGGAAAGGCCTGCTGCTTGACCCACTGATGCTGATTTCTCCTTAGAAGGAGATGAAGGTTTCTCCACCTTAGACTTGGTTTTTGAGGCAGATATCTTCTCCCCCTTTGAAGGATATAGCATTGAGCCTTCAACAGTAGGTCTGCCTGAAGGAACGGATCCAACGGGCTGAGTAGCAGGCTTGGAACCAACAAGGCTATGCACTAAGAAAGCCAAGTTCTCCTTAACCTCTGCAAGTTGGGTAAGACATGTTTGAAGAGAGGTAGAGTGAGAAGTAGCAAGGGATGACAGCTGAGCAATAGCTTCCCTGTCAGAAGCTGTGAACACCAAACTTTGAAGTTGTGCAAGATTTAGTTCAAGAGAATCTTGCATATCATCAAAGTTTGATGACACAGAATTGGACAGAGAGACCACAAAGGTATTTAAGCTGGCCAGAGGGAGAGTGTTTGAGCAAGTTTCAAGGAGAGCTGATAGTTGTTGGGAAACAGTTGACAGTGAGGACACAGAGTCCTGTTGGGTAGAAAGAATTGATGAGAGGGTGGAGGATAGTTTTTGCAGCTATGCAGTGAGTGCAAGAAGCTGAGAGGAATGATCAGCTTGGGGAGCAGGGGTTGGGAAAGAAGTCTTGAACAAATCAAGGAACCCCTAAAGCTGAGCAGACACAGAGTCTGATATGATAGAAGGTAGGGATGTCATAGAAGTTTCCAAAGAACCAACTTTGTTGGTCAGCAAAGATAGTTGATCCTTCAAAGGTAGATCTTTAGGGGATGGACGTGTATGGGTTGACTTTTTGGATTGGGTAGAAGGGGAGGAATGTGATGGAGATGGTGAGGATTGAGGAGTTTGTGGATCAGTAGGTGAAGGTAGGGAGACTTTGGATAGAAGTTCCATAGCCTGGGCATAAGTTAAATGGCCCAGCTTGGAAGGTCAAAGGGACCTTCAGCAGTGGCTGTAGCTGCATCATGAGGTGAAGTGGTAGGAGTTGGTGGCCTTTCAGTTGCTGCTGGTATTCTAGCACCTTCATCAAGACCTGGGGTGGTTCCCTCAATAGTACCTTGATTTTTAGGCACCTCTTCATGGGGATAAGGGATGTGCATTTCAACATCTTTAGTGGTGAAACCTGATGATGGAATGTGCACCTTGGGAGTAGCCTCACCAGAAGGATGGTGTATTCCCTCAGGTTCATCAGCTTGGGATGATGGTCCTTCAACAGCTGTTGGGTGTAGAACAGTTGCATCACTAGGAGCAGAAGTTTGACGCTGATCTGCTGGATGGTCTGTTCCAGTAGCTTTGGCACCTCGTGCAGACTAAGATGGTGTATGAGAAGTATGATCTAGAGACTGTGTGGATTCAGTATAGAGTGGAGTGGAATCCTGATCGGGTTATAATTTACCATGTTTATTAAGTGTAAAAGAGTTATTTTTAATGCAAAAGTGTGATAGAATGTGCCGCTATTGAATAAATTCTGTGCCTGTGCAGGTAAACAAAATCCGGTTTAAAATTGCGAAAAAAGGACGAAATTTCAGAGCCAGGCGCAGAGAGGGGCGCAGCCCTGCGCCCAGACCAAGGGTTCAACAGAAGAAATTAATTCACAAAAACACGGATTTTACAGAGGGGCGCAGAGGGGGGCGCAGGCCTGCGCCTACGGCTGCGCCCAACCCATGAAATTATTAGACGGCCGTTTTTAGGGTTTTCCCATCTTTTCCTATAAATACCAAGTTATATGTCAGAGTTCAAGATCGTTTTTTGGAGGAGAAGGCTAAGGAAAAGAACCCTGTTTGAGCGAAAATACGTACGAAGAACACACGAGTCAATCTATGGCGATGAATCCACAACTCTTGAACGTTGCATCAACCATGTCCGGCTAAGCTCGTCATAATCATTCTCGGAGGAAGCACATCGCTAAGTTTTACTTTATGAACGATTACTTTAAGTTTACATGGTTTTTATTATTTATATTTTGATTGTAAACGAATGATTATTATTTTGTTGTTGCGTTTCGCAAGATAGTTCGTAGACATTTTATTATTCGTGCCGAGTTAATTATTTAATTAAGACGAGTAATCAAACGTGTCACGCGCTATGCCCAAGATCACGTAATGGCTTTAATAATAATTCCAACAAAGATTATGTCTATGTAATCTTCAAATCGTTTTCATAAATTAAACACAAAGCGCGGTGTGGAATCCGGGAATGGTTATCTTCGTATTTTATTCAATCAAACAATCTTCTTAAGTTTTCTTTTCACAAAATTCGCAAGTAATTAGTTTTATAAATCAAAGCAATCACCTTTTTACAACCAAATCAATCTTTCGAAATTAATTATTTTACAACGCTAGTCGCTCGAATACGTGCATTTAACCTCTCGCTCTCTGTGGATACGATCCCTACTTACCCTAGCTTCTAAGGTATTTAGTGGTTATTTTTGACGGGTTAACGACACTCGCATCAAATTTTGGCGCCGTTGCCGGGGAGCGGTTGCGCTTAAATCACGTATTTTAGTAATTATTTAATTTAATTTTAAATTTTATTTAAATATAAATTACATTTTCATATATTTAGTTGCCTTATTTTCTTTAGAGTAATTTAGGTAATTTAGTTAATTTAGTTAATTTCAATTAATTGCTTATTTGCTTTTATTTTCTTTCTTAAATTAGTTTAAGTTTCCATATTTTGCTATTATTCCATTTAATTAGTTTTTAATTAGTTTTAATTTTAATTATTGTTTTAGTTTATTAAAAAAAAAAAAAGGGAATCGTGGCGCAAGCATCGATTCTCACCAAAAAGAAAGTAACTAATTCGAATTCTTCATCTAGCCCTTCTAAGTTTATGCACACACGATATTCTGGTAGAATTTCACCCTTGAAGTTTGATCCAGAAATCGAAAAAACTGCTAGATCTAATAGGCGAGCCACAACTCAAACAAACGAAATTAGAAATACTGTTCCTACAGTAAACGTGGAAGAAGAAATAATTAATTTGGAAGACGAGAACATCGATAACATTCTAGTTGACGTCCAACAAAATCAAAGACCGATGGGAGACCGTAGAACCGTAGAATCCCATTATAGGCCGGGTGATATCCCTGATCCATCACCCATTCTCTACCCAATTAATGAGAATGAACCCGAAATTAGGCCACAGCTATTTAGCATATTACCTGTTTTTCGCGGAGCACCAAGCGAAGAACCGTATGAGCACTTAGCTGAATTCACTGCCATATGTAAGGCCAATCACGTTAGGGGGATGACCGTAGACGCTTTAAAACTCAGACTCTTTCCTTTCTCTTTGAAGGAACGAGCGAAAAATTGGTTCGTGTCACTTCCCACTGATAGTATAACTAACTGGGATGAAATGAAAAAAGAATTTCTAACTGAATATTACCCAATTAGTAAAACTACAGAAAAACGTAAAGAAATCACTGGATTTAAACAGAAAATTGGAGAACAATTTCACGATGCTTTTAATAGGTTGAATGAATTACTACGAACATGCCCTCACCATGAAATTCCTAAATGGATGCTAATTAAAACTTTTTTCGATGGGGTTAGTCAAGAAAGTAGGAATATGATCACCGCTGCTTCAGGCGGAACCTTTTTAGCTAAGGAAGATGACGAAGCTTGGGAATTATTAACCCAATTAAGCAAAGGTTTAAAAGTCCAAGCGGGTTCGGATAATAGTGTTGGTGTCCAAGTTATGGGCATAGACAACGCATGGAAGAAGGAAGTTAAATCTGACATATCCGAACTAAGCAAAAAGATGGACTTGTTGATGAAAGGAATGGGAAAGGTTACAGCGGCACAGGTCTGTTGTGTCACTTGTGGAGACCCTTCTCATCCAACCGAGAATTGCCCACATACCTTCACGCACGAAGAGTATGTGAACGAAGCTTTTGGATTTCGGCAACGAAAAGAACGGGAGAATCCATACTCGGAAACTTACAATCCGGGATGGAGAAAACACCCGAACTTTAGTTGGAGGGATAATCAAGACAATGATGCTCCCCCGAAGCCAAGATATGAGCAACCTCGTCAACAAAACCGAGATTTCCAATATGGATCGACCTCAGCTACGAAGGATGATCGGTACTATAAACGCCAAGACCCTAAAGAAGAAAATGATTCGCGACAAGTGTCGGGGAATTCGAAAGAGTTTTCCGAGTTTATGGAATTCATGAAACAACAAACCATGGTTCAAGCGAAAACTATGGAGATGCTCGGAAGGCAAATGGGACAAATTGCAGAGTCCTTGACTAAACGAGAAGAAGGGAAGCTTCCAAGCAATACCACAGTTAACCCATCGCATCACCATGGAAAAGAAAAGAAATATGAAGTCAATGAAGTGAACGAAGTTAATAAAGTCACTACCCTTAGGAGTGGAAAGGAAGTAGATAATAAAATAGAAATGCCTAAGGAGAGTGAGACTGACGACGAGGTAGAAATTGCTTATGAAGAAGAACCACCCAGATCGGAGTCAAAGGTAGAAACAAAAGTTAAGAAGGTAACCTTTAAGGAAGTAGAAGCCAAGAAACCAGTAGAGAATAAAGTTGGGGAAGGGAGTTCCAATACTGAAACTGCTCCCTACCCAACGGCCTTAGAAAATCCAGCTTCATTTCCTTATGGTAAGAAAGGACCTAAAAACGAAGAATTATGGGATATCTTTAATCAAGTTAAATTTAACATTCCCTTAATCAAAGCTATACAACAAGTCCCTTCTTACGCTAAATTCCTAAAAGACCTTTGTACTCAGAAGCGAAAATTTAAAATAACTCTTCCAAAGCAAATTAACCTCACTGAACAAGTCAGTGCAGTTATCACTAGCTCACTGCCGCCTAAACTAAAAGATCCGGGATCACCCTTGATCCCGGTAACTATCGGCGATATTCAAATTAAAAAAGCACTTCTAGACCTAGGGGCAAGTGTTAATATTTTACCTGGTAATTTATTTGACCAACATGATCTCGGAACCCTACAAACAACAGATGTCATCCTACAATTAGCAGATAGGTCTACCAAAGTACCACGAGGGATGTTATCTGATGTAATCGTTAAGGTCGAAGATTTCTATTATCCAGTAGATTTCTTAGTGTTGGATTCTGATAGCGCTTACAAAGAAAGCCAACCGGCAATCATATTAGGACGTCCCTTCTTAGCCACAATCAACGCTCAAATCAATTGCAGGACAGGTGCATTAGACATAGCATTCGGAAACCGTAAACTCCGACTTAATGTCTTTAACAATGTACCCAATGCGCCATTGGATTCAGAGTGCTATATGATCGATCTAGTTGATGATTTAACACAACAACAATTATCAACAATAACATGTAAAGATCCAGTGGAGCTTTTTCTGTACTACAATGAGCATAAGTTAGATAATATGCCTGAAGCTAAGGAGTTTGAACTTGAAAGTGTTCAGTCAGTAGATTCTAATCAACCACCATGGACACATAAGATCGAAAAACTTCCGACTGACCTTCCACCATCAGCAAAACCGTCTTTAGAGCAACCACCCAAGCTAGAGTTGAAACCACTTCCATCTCATCTCAAATATGCTTTTCTTGGCCCTGAGAATACACTGCCTGTAATCATCGCAACAGACCTTACTGCTGCACAAGAAAAGGCCTTGTTAGAAGTGTTATCGAGATATAAGGAAGCGGTAGGCTGGACCATAGCAGATCTTAAAGGAATTAGTCCGACGCTGTGTATGCATAGGATAATAACTGATCCAACAGCCAAGCCAAGCAGAGATGCTCAGAGAAGGCTAAATCCTAACCTTAGAGAGGTAGTGAAGAAAGAAGTGTTGAAATGGCTAGATGCTGGAATTATCTATCCGATATCAGATAGCCAATGGGTTAGTCCCACACAGACGGTTCCGAAGAAATCTGGAATCACTGTCGTCGATACTCCTGAAGGAGAAAAGATTGCAACTCGCCCTGTGACGGGGTGGAGAGTATGCATCGACTACAGAAAACTAAACGCCGCAACCTCAAAAGATCATTTTCCTCTGCCATTCATCGACCAAATAGTAGAGAAGCTAGCAGGGCAGAAATTCTATTGTTTCCTAGATGGCTATTCGGGGTATAACCAAATCCCAATACACCCAGAGGACCAAGATAAAACAACATTTACATGTCCGTATGGCACATTCGCTTACCGAAGAATGCCATTTGGATTATGTAATGCTCCGGCCACATTCCAGCGATGTATGATGGCTATATTTTCAGACATGGTCGGAGGTTCTCTTGAAATCTTCATGGACGACTTTTCAATATTTGATAAGTCATTCGAAGGGTGCCTCTCTCATTTAGAAAAAGTTCTCAAGAGATGTACTGAAACCAATTTGGTACTAAGTTGGGAGAAAAGTCACTTTATGGTTAAAGAGGGAGTAGTCTTAGGACACATAGTCTCTGAAAGGGGAATGGAGGTTGATCGAGCTAAGATACAAATAATTTCCTCGCTACCACCACCAACTAATATCAAGGGGATTCGTTCTTTTCTAGGACATGCAGGTTTCTATAGGAGATTCATAAAAGATTTTAGTGCCATATCCAAACCCCTATGTAATCTTCTCCTAAAAGACGCACCGTTCAATTTTGATAAAGACTGTGCAGAGGCATTTAACACATTAAAAATGAAGCTCACAGAGGCACCAATTCTGCAATCACCTGATTGGTCTCAACCCTTTGAGATCATGTGTGACGCCAGCGATCATGCAGTAGGTGCCGTCCTTGGTCAAAGAGTGGACAAAAAGCCAGTGGTAATATACTATGCAAGTAAAACCTTCTCTGAAGCTCAAATTAATTACACAACCACTGAAAAAGAATTGCTTGCAGTAGTATATGCGCTAGATAAGTTTAGATCTTACGTCTGGGGAGCTAAGGTAATTGTGTATTCCGATCATAGTGCCTTACGACACCTCTTGGACAAGAAAGATGCTAAGCCACGGCTAATTCGTTGGATACTGTTGCTACAAGAGTTTGATTTAGAAATCAGAGACAAAAAGGGCTCAGAAAATGTAGTAGCAGACCATCTCTCGAGACTACCAGCAATCACCACTGATGTGCTGGACTCCATTCGGGACAATTTCCCAGATGAACAATTATTGTTCGTCGCAAAAGTGCCTTGGTTCGCTAACTTAGTGAATTACTTTGTCACAGGGAAAACCCCAAACCACTGGAATTCACATCAACGAAAGTATTTCTTCTCTCAAACTAAACAGTACATTTGGGAGGAGCCGAATTTGTTCAAAATAGGAGTAGATCAGATTATCCGGCGATGTGTTCCAGATAACGAGCATTATGATATTTTAAATCACTGTCACTCGTATGCATGTGGAGGCCATTTTAGTGCTAAAAAGACAGGACATCGAATCCTACAAAGTGGATTCTTTTGGCCAACCATCTTTAAGGACTCCTACGAGTTTGTTAAGTCATGCTTACGATGCCAGCAGATAGGAGGTATTTCAAAAAGAGACCAAATGCCTATGACACCAATTCTTATAGTAGAGATTTTTGATGTGTGGGGCATAGACTTTATGGGACCCTTTCCTAAGTCATATGGTTTCGAATACATCCTAGTGGCAGTTGATTACGTCTCTAAATGGGTAGAAGCCGAAGCCACAAGAACCAATGATCACAAAGTAGTTTGCCAATTCGTTAAACGTAAAATATTTTCTCGTCATGGAATTCCTAGAGCTATAATTAGTGATGGGGGTTCTCATTTCAAAAATATGTACTTTAGCAAACTACTTAAACATTATGGAGTGACACATAAGATAGCTACCCCATATCACCCACAAACTAGTGGACAAGTAGAGGTATCTAACAGGGAGGTTAAGCGAATATTAGAAAAAACAGTACGACCCGATAGGAAAGATTGGTCAATACGATTAGATGATGCACTTTGGGCGTATCGTACAGCGTATAAAACCCCTATTGGTATGTCTCCTTATAAACTAGTGTATGGGAAATTATGTCATCTTCCGGTGGAGTTAGAACACCGAGCCTTATGGGCCATTAAAAATGCAAACCTTAACTTCACGGCTGCCGGTATAAATCGAAAACACCAACTGAACGAATTAGAAGAAATTCGCAAGGAAGCTTATGAAAGTTCTAAAATATATAAAGAAAAAAAAAAAGCTTTCCACGACCGAATAATTAAACGAAAGGTGTTTAATAAAGGTGACAAAGTCTGGCTATTTAACGCACGCTTGCGGCTCTTCCCAGGCAAATTAAAAAGTAAGTGGACAGGCCCATACACAGTGACTAACGTTTTCCCCTATGGTGCGGTTGAAATAATAGATCAAAAAGGTGGTGAGCCGTTTAAAGTAAACGGACACAGATTAAAATTATTTGTACAATGGGCTGACAATGAAATTATATCATCTGAGACAATGGTCTTGGAAGATATCACTTAAATACTACAGAGTTCCAAAATGTCTGGCTGAAGACATTAAACTTAGCGCTTTTTGGGAGGCAACCCAAAGAACTTTGTGGGTATGTTCCATAGAAACCCTCACGAGACTATAACTCGTCCACTCGGGCTACCGAGGGGTTTAAAGGCTTGTTGCACGTGCTAAGTGCAATCGTTCTCACCACGAAAGTGTGCGTTAATTTCTGCAATTTAAATTTTATTATTATACCGTAGTTTGTTTTTTTTTTAATTTAGTTAGTTAAATAATAGTTCATCCTACACTCCGGTATACTTATAGTAACCAACTAAGTTGGGGAATAAGTTACCCAAATAAGAATCTGCAAACCCAGGCCGAAGATAGACAAAGTTTGGACACATAAGGGACAAAAATTCGGTACAATGTACGACAAATCGTTACTTTTTGGGGACCAAACGCTACAAACAGTACACACGAAAATCGCCTGGAAACAGTGCAGCGCACCGGCCAGCGCAGGCCTGCGCCCCGCGCTGCGCCCCAACCGTACCGGCCAGCGCAGGGGTGCGCCTGCGTCTGCGCCTCGATGCATTTCTGCGATTTTTAAACCCTTTTTCAACCCATTTGCTTCATTTTCTCTCCACACTCCCGAAATTTTGCTCTCTTCTTGCTTCCAACACTTCCGGATCGTCGATTTCTTGCTTGAATCGTGCTCATCCTTCAATCATCTCACCAATGTAAGTGTTGTTTTGCCAAATCCTTCAAAGAAATGCTATTTCTCCATGAAAGATCGATGTTAGTATTTTTGACCTAACTTCATGATGTGGTTAGTTGACCATATCTTAGAGTTGCATTAGTCATTAATATGTGCAATATGCTAAGATACACCTATTTCATGACTTTCTCGCAAGTTCTTAGTATAGTTTTTTTTTCATGAACTCTTTCACTGTGAAACATTTAGAAGTCTATATTTAGAATACAATCCAGTGAAGAAACACTATTCTATGCTAAATCTAGGATGCACATGTTGCTCTATTATACCTTCATGAGTCATATTGTTATTCGCTCCCGTTGTCGTTCATAATCATGCACGTCACGACAAATCTTGCCATGTTTCGTTGCCATCTTCGTTCATGCACATGCATCAACCTTATGAAGAATGCTCACTACATTGCGCTATTTGAACCTTCATGGAATGCATCGCACTTCACACTTATGTATTTCGCATCGGGTTCTTCGAAATCCATCGGAATTAACATGCTTGTGTGCTACTATGCATTTTATTGTGCTTAATTCCGTTATTCGTTGCTATGTATACGTAGATGTCGCAACAATTCACCGGAAGTTCTCGTCGCCGTATCACTCGCACCCCAAGAATGCGTGTGCATACTCCCATTCCGATCAACATCGAGTATCCCTCACCACCACCTTCACCACCAGTGTCGACACCACCCACACATTTTTACATAGAAAAAACTCTCAAGGAATCTGATTTTAAACACTTTGGTATCATCGAGAGTTTCGACCGGCTTGGGTGGTCGGGGGTGTTACAGATTGAAACGCCGTATGTGCATGAGACTGAGATTTGTGAATGGATGCACACTCTAATCCGTAGAGAAGGGGAGGTGGATCATGATTTTGAGTTACGAGGTCGCATAAATGGGAAAGAAGTGGTTGTTTCTAGGAAAGAATTATGTGATTACTTTGATTTCGACACAGATGTTCCGATCACACGAGAGTTTTGGACTGAGCAGGACTTGTCAAGTGGGGTGATGAGGCACTCGGAAGGATGGGCTAAAAAGCTAGCTGAGGTTTTCACTCTCTCGATTGAGCAAGCACGCGTTTATTCAAAGTACTATAGGGGCGATCTCCGCCCTTGGGCCAAGGTTTTGTGGAAACTCATTGTGTTCAATATTCTGCCAAGATCTGCTAATACCACTGCTGTCCGAACCCGTGAGGTCATTCTTATTCATGCTCTGCTCACTGGGAAACCGGCCATTTCACTCGCGTTCATTATGATGCAAAACCTATGGGAATCTACTCTTGTAAAGCCACAAATGGAGATACCGTATGCACGAATGCTCACCGAACTCTTTATCAATATGGGTGTTATTTCGGACGGGGCTAGCCCACGCCTTCTGGGACCTAATGACGTTTGGTTTACCCGGCATACTATGGCGGGTCTACAATTTGAACAGGTCTCGGGCACATTCCTGATTAGGGACCCCGCACATGGTACCG
>JAANYP010000201.1:0-16057 GCA_020465985.1 Centrapalus pauciflorus
GAACATATTATATGTACAATCTACGTACATTGGACAGATTCATTTTCCATATTTTATAATTAAAATTATTTGTAAGATATTATATTTATAATGAATGTAATAGTTATTAGATGTTTCACATGATAATCTATGTTGATTACATGACAACCTACGTAGATTACATCATAATCTACATAGAATATAATACAATACTACTTGTAAAAATCACACATAATCTATGTAAAATGTTATTTTCTTATATATTTAATATATTTTATGTTTCTTATACATTTCTATATCAAATATGTATGTAGATTTAACATTACTATTCAATGTGTTTTTGGTATATTTTTATGTAGGTTCTTAGGTTCTCACATTTTTTATGGTTCTTAGAAGAACCCTCCCCTATATATATATATATATATATATATATATATATATATATATGTTAGATTAATTATTTCGATCCTAGGAGTTATTTTGTAATATTTATTAACATTGTAATGTGTCTAGTATTTATTTCTATGTAATTTCTTTCTTATGTAATAGTGTAGGGGCCATTGTTGCCAAGTCTTGTAAGTTAATTAAATGAGCCTATAAAGGCTCCTAGGGTTGCTTTTTGACAATACACGGTTGACCTACATTTGAATCTTCTCTTGGAGCCGCCACTGTTCTTCCACATTCACCAACATTCATATTGTCTTCTTTCTTATTAAAAACACATTTATTGAGCTTGTTTCTTCATGTGTTTGATGAGAAAAACGTCAAGGTGCTGAATATATACGGGATTTCATATTAACAATTGGTATCAGAGCTCAGAGGGGTGGATTTCAACTGATTATTTACGGAATCTGCTGGGTTGTGCATGTTCTTCGAAGTTCTTCAATATTCAACCGGTTAGATCTTCATTTTCCATGGTTTTTCGAGTTTCTTCTGTTATAATGGTTCTATAAACATCACATTATCATTATATACTGATTTTAAACTCATTTACTTCCATATCTTTGTTAAAATCATCAAGAATCGACCATTTTGAAGCTTGAAAATATGGGTTTTTTTAAGTGGGTTTTTCATGTGTTCATGCTAGTTTTAAGTGTTTTCTAGGTTGTTTTAAACTACCAAAAGTGTTTAAAATAGTTTATAAATCATTTAGAACTGTTTTTTAGGCATTAAAACTGATAAAAATCGATTTTTGTCTATTCTGCCTTAGAAAATCGTAAAAACCTGCTGTATTTCGGATTATATACTGTAGCATTTCGGACCATATAGGCACCAAATTTGGACCCCACAACCATCCTAATTCGGACCACACTTAGGTGTATTTCGGACACCCACTAAGCCAATTTCGGACCATAATTCGGTCCAATCCGAACTTCGGACCATCCGAAGTTCAGGAAAGGCTTTCCATTTTTTACTTATTGGGACTTGTTCTACAAAATTTTTTTCCAAATTCGGATCACCCCATTACGGACAATCCGAATTCGGCCTTCGTCCCTATTTCGGATATTCATATTTCGGCCATCATCACTGTTCATTCGAATTCGGTTCATCCGAATTCGGTCCTTAGGTCCATCCGAACTTCGGTCATCCGAATTTTATACCCTAAGTACAACTGTTCATCCGACTTAGGACCCTCATCCGAATTAGGTCCATCATCCGGATTACTATTCATCCGAACTCATCACCCGAATTCAGAACACTCTGTTTTCAGTCCAACCCATCTGTACTCAGTTTCCACCTCTAAGATCTCCACATTCTCAATCAGCACCAATACTCATAATGTCTCGTGAAGCTCTTGTACTCGGATCTGAGAACAGACCACCTGTTCTCTATCCTGATGAATACGAACAATGGAAAGCCCGGTTCCTGAAATTCGTCGGAATGCAACCTCTCGGGAATATGATGCTTCAATCAATATCCGAAGGGCCCGTCATCTACTACAGAGAAATTGCTGCCAGACCCGAGGCTGATCCTCCTGTCCTAGCCTCCAAAGTCGAAAGAGAGCCGGCAAATGACGCCGAAAGGGATCGCCAGCATGCTGATAAGAGGGCAGAATATCTGATCTATCAAGCCCTCCCCACTGATATTCTGGTAGGTGTAGACAGTAAAATGTCTGCAAAAGAAATGTGGGACGAGCTGGAAATCCAAATGCTGGGGGCAGATCTTGATGACCGTGCCAAAATTGAAGAGGCAAAGGCAAAGTTTTCAGAATTCCGCGCCAAAGACGGGGAATCTCTGCAATCCACGTTTACCAGGTTTTGTGCAGTCCTTAATGAATTGAATAAACTGCACATCAAAAAGGATCGGGATGACATAAACATCCAATTCTTTGCCGCCTTAGCCCCCGAGTGGCAGCTTGCATGTAGGGCAACGAAGAGAGTCTTGAACATCCCTGAGGTATCTATAAATGTCGTCTTTAAGGAGCTTAAGAAATATCAAGGCGATGTGGATCAACAGAAGCTGATGGCAACTCAATTGGCCTCTCTACTGCTATCAGCCAACACAGGGTTGAAACCAAATGATTCCCTAGCCTTGATCACAAACACGCAGATTCCGACACCATCTTTTGCTCCTGGGTCTTCATCATCTCAGTACAGGTATGCTTCCCCTCCGCGTGAGGTCTATGATGAGGAGGAAGCCACGATTCAAGAACAAATTGCCTTGTGAACCAACCGTCTCCAACAACGACGGTTCTCCAACAAGACCAACAACCAACTCCGATATGACACTGGTCCTCGGAGGTACTCCGATGATAGAAGGGATGACAGACGCGATGACTATCGCAGGGACGACTACCGCAGAAATGATAGAGACGATCGCCGGTATGATGACAGACGCGACTATCGCGATGATCGCCGTTATGACAGGCGTGACGAAAGGCGAGATGACAGGAGAGAGGAAAGGAGAGAGGACAGGCGGGACGATCGTAGGGATGATCGTCGGGATGACCGCCGGGAAAGGAGGCGTGATGACAGCCGTGAGCACCGCCGGGCCGACAAGAGGCCGGCGGAAAGAAGAGAGGAGAAGCCAAGAGCAGACGAGCCAAAGGCTACTGATGAACGTCTCTGCTACAAATGTGGCAAACCGGGCCACTTTGCTAGGGAATGCAAGAACAATTTTGAGAGAGACGTTGCATATTACGAAAGAAAGCTCGAGGCTGCAAAGACGAAGTCGGATGCATTGGCCCTCGTCGCCCAGGAGGATTACTGGGATGCTGAAGATTCTGACGACGAGGATGACAATGGCAAAAATTGCTATATGGTTGATCGTCAGGGGTTGGAGATTTGTGCTGATGTCACTGCTGCAAATTCAGACACTGCTGCTGAGGGGAAGACAATGAAACATCCACCAGCATGTCTGATGGCTACAACCGACGATCCCGAATGCTCCACATCCGGCTCAGAGTCCAGTGAGGTATATTCCTATTACATTCCTGCACATGTAAATAAATTATTTGTAGATAATGAATGTACACTACACACACAAATACTTGATCTACAAGATAGATTAAAAGCTGAAACTGCAAAGTGTGTACAGGCTGAACATCAAGCTCATATTTTGAAAGAATCATCTGAATTATATCATTGCAAAATGGTTAACTAATCATAATGTTATAAAACAGATGTTGATAGAAAAAGTAGATGTTCAGGATAGGAATATATACCTTGAATCTTGCATGGAAACGCTTTCAAAAGAAAAACTCTCTTTAAAAGAAGAAATTTTGTTCTTACAAAACAATTAGATGTGGTAAATATGGAAAATATAGACAGTTTAGAAAAATACAAAATGATTGAAGAAGAAAGGATAAGTTTGTACGCAAGAATAAAGACCCTTGACGATGCATTTTTGAAAAGGGGTCAAACAGAACAAACTATCCATTTAAATCAGCCCAAAGAAACTAGGTTTTACCATTCTAAACAGGGAATTGGTTTTAAAAATCCTAAATATTTGGAAAAAGCACAAAATGTCTTACCTGTATTTTATGACATGAATTATATGGGAGCCGGTATTAAATCTTTCTTTTTTGAGTCATCAAAAGAAGTTTTAAACCAAGAAAATGAGAAACGTGTTGCGCGTAAAGATAAAGAAATTTCTTTTCATTATGAAGAACTTAACGAGAGTTATTCTTCTAGAGTACCCACTTTAGAGGAAGATCTCTCGTCAACTTATTCAGAAACTGAATTGAACACTGAAACTGAAAAATCAAATCCTCAACTTTATATTCCTGCAAAAGTTCTTCAACAACAAATCATTGTTTTAGAAAAGGAATTGAAGTCGTCTCAAGAGAAAGCACTTGATCTTCAAGATGCTCTTTTTAAGAGAGAAGAAGAATTGATAAATCAATCTTTTCAACAAACTGTGGAAGTCACTGTCTACAGAGAAAATTTTGAAATAGTTTCACAACGATTGAAAGATCTTTCAAAACAACAAACACTTTCTCATTCTCTAAAAATTCCATGTATGTCATCAGATAAAGGTAAGGCTACAGCTGAAACTTCTTCTATCTTTGTCAAAGGTGAGTGCACAAATGCTTTCAAGAATGAGGTTTCTAAAAAGACTCAGATAAAATCCAAGTCTTTTAAGAAACCCACTCACCTCCAAAAAGAAAAGTCTGTCAAGTCTAAATCTTCCATGCTTACTGACTCTAATCGTTTTGTTCCTACAGATCATATAAGGAGAGTCCCAAAAACCACCATGCAGGATTTTTCAAGTTTTTTTGTGAAGAAGGCTTTAATGCCATGTGAATTTGTTTCTAGAGATAGGATGTCTGTAATCTCTAAAGACAATTTGTGTAACAAAGTGTGTGACAATGTTTGTAATGATGTACCGAATTCTACTATTTCATTAAAGTACTCTTTCAAGGATTTGTTTAATCTATGTCCAACTAAATATAGACGACAGGTTCCTGAAATGAATGCTTTTGTGCCTTATCCTGTTAAACGTATTCGGAAAAAGAAAACTAAAAATAGTGCATCATCGGCCACAAACAAAGTTGAGACATGTCTGTTGCCAAGGCCCAAAACCAAAGCAACGGTCAAAAAGGTCTCATCAAGACAAAAACCGAAGGCAATTTCAGCGCCTAAGGTTCCAAAACCCAATAAATCCAATCTTCAATGGATTCCAAAGGGTTGTGCATCTAGACCACACACAAATGCTAGTTGGGTTTCTAAATCTGTACACGTGCCATATAAATCTGGAATTCCTAACAAAAAGGGACCCATATTGAGGTGGGTACCCAAGGTTGTGTGATCTTAATGCAGATGGTTCTTGGTTACTTCTGATCAAGACCCGTGCTTCAAAGAAATGGCTTCTAGTTACCTTAGACTAGGACCCGTTCTTTTGCTTGTCGGTTGTGCTTAAACCGACACGTTTGGCTTCTGTGCACACAGCCCAGGACCCGGTCTTAACTCATCATGTTTTCTGAACATCTCGGTTCAGAACACGGTTTGATTGTGAATTAAAAATGGATGTGTTTGAATGCATATAGTTTTTCATTATATGAATTTATGTGTTTTTCAGGCTAAGTCCATTTGGTATATGGATTCGGGTTGCTCCAAGCACATGACAGGAAGAAGAGAATTGCTGTCCAACGTTGTTGAACAGTATTGCGGAACTGTGAAATTCGGAACAACCATCAGGCTCAAATAAAAGGATACGGGGACTTAGTTCTAAATAATCTGGTCATCAAGGACGTTGACTATGTTGAAGGGTTATCTCATAATCTTTTTAGCATAGGACAGCTCTGCGACAAAGGACTAGAAGTAACATTTAGGGCTAAGAACTGCAGTGTTAAGAACATAGATGGAAAAGAAATCTTGACTGGTTCCCGAAAATCTAACCTTTACACCATTGACGTATCTAAGCTTGTGGTGAAGGATAACATTTGCCTACTATCAAAAGCCTCGTCAAAAGACTCTTGGTTGTGGCATCGAAGATTATCCCATTTGAATTTTGATAACATAAACAAGCTGGCTGCGAAGCAATTGGTCAAAGGACTTCCTGAGTTGCGCTACGAAAAGGACCATCTTTGCGGAGCATGTGAGAAAGGAAAAATGAAACGATCATCTCACAAACCAAAGCCCGAACCATCAACAAAAAGAGTTTTGGAGTTACTTCATATGGATTTATGCGGACCGATGAGAACTCAAAGCATAAATGGAAAACGATATGTGTTGGTTATCGTTGATGATTATTCTCGATATACCTGGGTCAGGTTCTTGCGTTCCAAGGATGAGACAGCTCAAGAAATCATTGATTTTATCAAAAGTGTCGAGACCCAACAGCAGCTGTCAGTACAATCAATCAGATCAGATAACGGCACGGAGTTCAAGAACTCGGTAGTAGAGGGCTTCCTTCGATCCAAGGGGATTCAGCATCAATACTCTGCTGCTAGAACACCTCAACAAAACGGGATCGTGGAAAGGCGTAACCGTACGCTAGTAGAAGCCGCTCGTACAATGCTCACATACTCAAAGCTACCTCCGTTCTTGTGGGCCGAAGCCGTATCAACAGCATGCTATACACAGAATCGATCCATCATTCATAAGCGCTTTAACAAAACTCCATACCAGCTCTTTTTGAATAAAGTACCATTTATCAAGTACTTACGTGTATTTGGTTGCAGGTGCTATGTGCTGAATGACAGAGACAACCTCGGGAAATTTAACGAAAAGGCGGATGAAGCGATCTTCATTGGATACTCATCCAACTCGAAGGCGTATCGCGCATTCAATACCCGAACCAGAACAGTCAACGAAAGTGTGCACGTCACATTTGATGAGTTGGCTGAACTGGCACCCGAAGTTGATCAATCAGGACCACGCATTACTCAAATGCCTGGAGACTCTTCGAATAACCCCATTTCTTTTTCTTCTTCTGATTTGGTTAATTTATTTGATCCTTTTTATGTTGAATTTTTCGGTCCTAACGCTAGTGTGTCTAATGTTGTTAATAATGTAGGTAATCCTTCCAGTTCAACTGCGCCGCAAAGTTTCTCCACTCCATCTTCATCAACATATCCTCATCCATCCACATCATCCACCGACACATCCGCAGTTGAATCTACTCCTGTAATACCCTCACATATAATACCAACGATTCTTCCTTCACCTGAACACTCGGAAATTGAACCCGAACCTGTGGTACCATCATTTGAAACCATTGACCATGAATCCTCATCCATTCCCATATTAACCACAGAGGTTCCATCCCGAGCACCCCTTCCACACGAGATCAAATGGACCCGCAGTCACCCAACAGAACAAATCATTGGTGACGTAACGACAGGAGTCCAAACTCGTAGGGCATCTGCTAATGAATGTCTCTACACTTCATTCTTAAGTATGATAGAGCCCGCTCGTGTGGATGAAGCCCTGACAGATCCGGATTGGATAGTTGCAATGCAAGAGGAACTCAACCAGTTTGAACAGCTAAGAGTATGGCGGTTAGTTCCCAAGCCAAAAGACCGTACAATCATCGGAACAAAGTGGATCTTCAAGAACAAACGAGATGAAAACGGCATTGTGATAAGGAACAAAGCAAGACTTGTTGCCAAAGGCTACCGACAACAAGAAGGGATAGATTATGACGAGACCTTCGCTCCCGTTGTACGGATCGAAGCAATCAGAATCTTCTTGGCGTATGCGGCACACAAAGACTTCAAAGTGTACCAAATGGACGTCAAGACTGCCTTTCTGAACGGTGAACTTAACGAGGAAGTGTATGTTGAACAACCACAAGGCTTTGTTGATGCACATAAACCTGACCATGTTTATGTGCTAGATAAGGCCCTCTATGGTTTAAAACAAGCACCTCGAGCATGGTATGATAGTCTTTCGAATTTCCTTATTTCTGCCGGTTTCTATAAAGGTGTGGTGGACACAACTCTGTTCACTAAAAGGGAAGGCCCACACATAATGCTAGTACAGATTTATGTTGACGATATTATATTTGGATCTACTGACAATAATTTCTGTAAGGATTTTTCAGCCCTAATGGAGTCTCGGTTTGAGATGAGTATGATGGGGGAAATGAACTTTTTCCTCGGATTACAAGTCAAACAACTTGAGGATGGGATTTTTGTGAACCAGTCGAAATATACTCTTGACATACTCAAGAAGTATAAGTTAGACTCTTGCACGAGTATCGCAACTCCCATGGCCTCCAACTGTAAGTTAGACACCGATCCTTCTGGGAAAAGTGTCGATAATACAACTTACAGAGGGATGATAGGATCCTTACTGTACTTGACTGCCAGTAGACCGGATATAGTGTTTTCAACATGTCTTTGTGCTAGATTTCAGGCCGACCCAAAAGAATCACACCTAACTGCGGTAAAACGCATTTTTCGTTATCTTAAGGGTACACCCGAACTTGGTCTATGGTATCCAAAGGGAACCGATTTCGATCTTACCGCGTTTTCAGATGCTGATTTTGCAGGTTGTAGAGTGGACAGAAAAAGCACATCGGGAGGAATACAGTTCTTAGGCGATAGACCGGTGAGTTGGTCTTCCAAAAAGCAGAATTGTGTATCCACATCCACAGCTGAGGCTGAGTATGTAGCAGCTGCAAGCTGTTGCTCTCAAGTGCTGTGGATGAGAACACAATTACGTGATTATGGGTTCTCACTCACCAATATCCCTATTTACTGTGATTCTCGAAGTGCAATTGCCATCTCTTGCAATCCCGTGCAGCACTCTCGAACAAAACACATAGATATCAGGTATCATTTTATTAAAGATCACGTGGAAAAGGGAACCATTGAGTTGTATTTTGTTGGCACGGAATACCAACTAGCGGATATATTTACTAAAGCTTTAGACGAACCTCGTTTTCGGTTTTTAGTATCTCATATCGGCATGTTGAATCCACCTTCCAATTAAATATCAGATATTGTCTTAAATAATTCTATTTCAATATATCATGATTGAAATTCCTTTATTTTAGAAAATAACTGTTATTTAAATTTAAGGTTTATGTCACAAAATTAAAACTCATTATTTCCTTATCTGCGCATATTTTTAATAATTAATGATCCTGATAAATTGCTGTGTGAATTGTTCATCATGGAGTGGGATGCAAACAATATCCAGGTTTGTCGGTATTAGTAATGCTTAAAAGAAGGGTTGTCGTGATTTAAATCTGAAAAGGAAAAAGAATCGGTATTTATTTGAGGGGGAGTAGAATTAGGATTTTAAATTTTATAATTTTGTGTTTCTTTTTATTTCCTTTATGGTTAAATTTTTTTTTTTTTATTTTTAGGTTAGTCATAATTTTAATTTTAGGTTAGTCTTAACTTTAATTTAATTTTAAGTTTTAAATTTAATTGGTCAGAAAATCACAAAAAGATTTTAAATTTCAAAATTATCAAAAAGCCAAAAATATTTTAGGTTACTTAATTTCATTTTAACTTCAAAACTAAAGAAAATACCAAAAATATTTTCATTTTTTGTTTGGGCCAAAATTTTTCTTTGTGTTGTTTAATTCCACAAAAGCCCATTTTAGTTTAAAATTTATGTGTGTGTGTTGAGTCTAAACCGGCGGCCCATCTTCCATTTGGGGCGCGGATCTTAGACCCGACCCATGACCCGCGCGAGTTTATATAATGGGTCGGTCAACTGGTCAACTCATCTTCCTTCACTTTCAAGAGATCTCTCATCTTCTTCCTCTCTCTCCGTCGAACACCACCGCCCAACTCCACTATTACCGCCGATTTCAAGCTTTAACTCAACCATTTTCTTTCGGTTTTCTTGCTTTATTCATCATCTGCATCATCAGGTAACACTTCTTTACATTTATTTCAGTCTTTAACTTAGTATTTTACTTGTTTGATTTTCAAAATATTTCCATTTTTTCACTTCGGTTTTTGCTCATTTTCGATAGTTTAAAGTGTTATTTCTTCTTAGTTGTAGTTAGATAAAATGTTCCTTAGGTTATTTCAGTATAGGATCTGTAATTTCATGCATTTTCAGTAGGATTTTAACTGTTCACGTTTATTTTTGCATGAACATTAACTGCACTCATGCAGTTTCGGATGTCCGAATTCGGACCACCACCCGAATTCGGATGTCCGACTTGGTATATTTTCAATATTTTTCAAAGTATAACATCACACTTCGGACCTCTGTTGATCCGAATTCGTTTCACTGTTGATCCGAATTCGGACCATCACTTCAGGGTCAAAATTTTCAAAATTTTGTCTAAGTATGTTCATTCGATGCATCCGAATTCGGATGATACCCGGATTCGGTCCTCATCCGAATTCCAGGTACCATCCGAAGTTGGTCATTTCATTTCATTGCATGCATTTTTCACAAGTCATGATCCGAATTTCGGACCAAGTTTACACCACATCTGAATTCGGTCCACCATCCTATCATTACATGATCTTAACTTCGGACCACCATCCGAATTCGGTCCCCATATTCCACACCATCCGAATTCAGTCCCCACTCACATCATTCATGCATCATTCCATTTCGGATTGATCCGAATTCGATGACACTGTTCATCCGAATTCGGACCATCCGAAATCCAACACTTAGGATATTTTTTAATTTTTCAACTTTCATGTTTTACACTTAAAGCATTTTCATATAAATCAAAAAAAAAAAAAACACAAAAATAGTTCCATCCAAGTGCATCATTGATTAGAGTTAGGTTCAGTGTTTGAGTGAAACGGTCTCATCTAACATCGGTCTCTTAACGATTGACTTTGGACTTTGTTAGTAGAATTTTATTCTACTAATAAAGACCCGATGATAAACAGATCAGACAATTTCTATTTCACACTCATCTAGATTTCACATCAATGCTTTATCATATCGAGTCTTATGATTCTAACTGTGTTGCACTTTGCAGGAAAATGGACCCCACAATCGTTCTTACCATTCCCCATCCGCCAATCCCGAATAATAACGCTCAGTTACCCGAAGAAGCCATCTTGCCGAGCGCCGAGTTTGTCGAGTTTATCCCCCATAACTGGCAACTCGACGTCTCTATCCTTCCAAAAGAATCCCAAACCCTAGCATTTGACATTCTCACCCGCCATCCCATATATTATGCCCTTTCCACAGCCATCGCCGTTCCCCAGATTTACCTACAACAATTCTGGAACAGGCTACAATTCTTAACCGACCCCGAACCTCACTTCACCTCCACCATTGACTGCGTTCCAGTCAAAGTCACAACCACAGCCATTCGTCACATCCTTCGTTTTCCCATCCAAGACTACATTCCCTCCATTGACTCGTTCGATCCAAACCCATCCGTCTCAGAAGCCCTTTCTGAAATTCAAAACCTAGGGTATGACGGATCCCTTACCAAACCATCCGACTTTCGCACCAAGAACCTTCAGTCCCACTGGAGAATTCTCTTCGATGTACTCAACAAGTGCCTGACAGCCAAACATTCTGGTCATGACTCAGCATCGGCCCAGGTTTTAGCCATGTTCGCTGGCTTTGCCTACGACCGACACGTGGACTATGCGGCTTTCATCTTTGAAGAATTAAGAAGAGTCCACGTGGAAAGGAGCACGAAGAAAGGACGCAAGTATGTCCCCTATCAACGATTCCTTCAGCTCATCATACAATACGCCATGGATCAGGACGAAGACATTCATGAGCGTCCAGAAGCTGATGTCTATCCAACCGTCGCTATCCAGAAACTGACTTTGCCAAAAGGGGCACCAACGGTACAGGTAATGAAGATTCCATTATCAACTCTGACAAGGTCGAGGGGTACAGATCGGGTAAGGGACTATATGAGAGAAAATTATCCGGATGAGTCTCAGTCTGAATCGACTGAGACTAACCAGTCCGACGGTGAGCAACATGAGAGTGAGAACGAGGGAGAAAGGATGGAAGTACAACAATCACTGGGTTATGGTGAGAGGGAGGCTGAGAGTGTAAGGGAGGGAGCCGTAGGTGAGACGGCAGAGACGGCGGATTCTGAACGAACCGTCTCTGTCGTAAGGCCGAGGGATACGCAATCTGAGGGTGAACCAAGCCCTATCAGCCGGACACCACTTCATAAGACCGTTAGTCCAGCGGTCGCCACAACCCCAACCATCCACTTGGTTTCCCCTCAAAGGGAAACCACTTCATTACACGGGGATCTTCCACATACGCCATCGCCCTCTCATTCGGAGAGTGGCGGTGTTGAAAGAGGTCACACTCCTCCCCACGTGACCGAACTTCCTTCGCCCACGATTCCATCCCCACAAACAGACACCGTGCACGATGCTTTTGTGGCATCCCCAAGAGCTGCCTCCGTGGCAGCTCCCGAAACTTCCAGATCTGAGCATCCCGTAGTGGAGCCAGAGATGACGGAAGGAAGACCGGGAGTGGCTCAATCTACGCCGTCCACTTCCGGCCATCTCCCCATCAATTTGGAGATGTTAACGGCAGCCTTACGTGCTGCCGGCGTTATCACCCGGGCTGACCTTGACGCCCAAAGGGAGGCAGCCGAGGAACGACATACCGCCCTTCTTTCTCTTATAAAGGGTAAGGGTGTCGGCTCCGAAGCCGGCCCCTCACAAGGATCCCACTCAGTCCAACTACAAATGGCGGAGCTCTCTGACAAACTGGACGCACTCAATCGCCTAATCCTTCAGGTCCAGGAGCAGCTAAATTCCAGGATGGATCGCCTCGAGTCGGCAGTTATTGATCTCCAATGCCGCGCTCAGGCCGAAACCCTCAAAAGAAAACATGACGACCAGGACGACCCTGATCGTCATGAGGGGGAGAAGCGCAGAAAAGTACAATTTGAGGAGCCCATGCTGGGTATAGGGGGAGCAGAGACCGCCGAGGGGTCTGAATTTCAGGGGTCGGGGGAAAAGTCACAGGAAGCTCAGGAGTACATGCTAATTGAAGACGAGCCGATGGTCGAGGGTCCAGCTCCACTGGATCCAATGACAGCCATGGTAGAATTTGAGGAGCCACACGAGAAGGTTGAAATCATATTAGTTTCTGATTCAGATTCTGATACCGAGGACAACCAACCACTTTTAACTCCTAAGCCTGAACCTGACTCTCCAACCAAAAAATCCTCATCCTCTTCCTTCGATTTCCTGAATTCACCACCCAGAGCCCAACAGGAAGACATACTCTCATCCATCCAAGCTCCCCCATCACTAAAAGAATCCCACATTACAGTCAGCCCACCAAGATCCCCAAGCCCTCCACCAGTCCAACAAACCCAACGCTCAGGTCCCTCCCAAACAAAAAGGGTTGACTGCTTCGATGAGACTCCCGAGGGTCCTGGAGTGTACAGAAAAGACGACCTATTCTGGGTAGACCACTACACGAAAGGAAAAGTTCACACACTGCCGCAGAGCGAAAAAGATCAAATGCGTCAAGAACGGCGGGGGGCTATCATAAAGCTTCTTGAAGCTAAAAAGGACGAAATCGAAGAACCCCCCGTTCAAGGCCTGAAAGAATTCCTGCAGAACTTTCCCCCGGAGCGATTTCAGAATCCATATCTAGAAGAAAGATTCAAGATGGTATTCAGAAAGAAACCTGGAGCCTTCAGCAGACGCCTACTCATGGAACTTACGAATGTCTCCAAAGCTGAACAGGCCGAATACTACCAATTGATGCTCCGGGAACAAAGGTCTAAGGTGTCAAAGTCAAAGATTAAAAAACTCAAATCAATTACCATGTGCAAAAGAGCCAAAGTATTCTATCCCTCCTATCAAGTGGAAAGAGAAGATGGTACGGGAGATGACATCTTTGAGTATGACCTTGACTACATAAGAGCGGATGACGTTGAGTTCCTTCACAACAGTCTGAAAAATCGAATCAGAAAACGTCTATCCCACATGACAGCTGTAGGTGCCTTAGTTCGAAGCATGAATCGCCGATCGATCATAATGTGCTTAAGAGATTTTCAGATGGCGATCGAGAGTGCTATGGTTAAGGTGGGCCTACGAGCACCAGAACAAGATAGTTTTCTTTTAGCCCACCACCCGGCCTACAGAGTTATACTTAAAGGAGATCCGGGTGTTATTTATGTGAACCACAAGGGCTACAAAAGGTATATGCGCTTTGAGGATCTACCTTGCTATTCCGATGGTACACTTCGACTGGTTCGAGCTGCTCTCACAAAGAAAGTACAAGATTATGATGCTCAACCAGATCCTGAACAGAGATGCTCACCTACGGAGATACAAAATACACTCAGCGGCATAGACTACCTGAACGAGCGGCTACATACAAGACAAGTAACCAGACGTTTCGATGTCATACTTGGTCTTCGTGAATCAACAGATCATGCGCGAGTTCCAGGACCTCCTAAGTGATCGAAAAGGGGGAGATTGTTAGATTAATTATTTCGATCCTAGGAGTTATTTTGTAATATTTATTAACATTGTAATGTGTCTTGTATTTATTTCTATGTAATTTCTTTCTTATGTAATAGTGTAGGGGCCATTGTTGCCAAGTCTTCTAAGTTAATTAAATGAGCCTATAAAGGCTCCTAGGGTTGCTTTTTGACAATACACGGTTTACCTACATTTGAATCTTCTCTTGGAGCCGCCACTGTTCTTCCATATTCACCAACATTCATATTGTCTTCTTTCTTATTAAAAACACATTTATTGAGCTTGTTTCTTCATGTGTTTGATGAGAAAAACGTCAAGGTGCTGAATATATACGGGATTTCATATTAACAATATATATATGGAGAAGTTCTTTTAAGAACCTTAAAGATGGTGAGAACCTAGGAACCTTTTAAAGCCATTGGATCAAAAGGGTATTTTTGGAATAAAAAATATTATATTTCTCTCTCCACCTTTTTTATTATATCCATCTCTTTTCAATTTCTCTCTCTTACTTTTTTTTTTTCATTTTCCTCTCTTTCTTTCATTAGAATTGATTTTGTAACACCCCGACTCCCGAGCAGGTACGTGTAATTATCTTATTGACCAATTATTTTATTGAGTATTGCGTTGGTCCAATTGCGCCCCGTATAGTGGATTATACGTGTCGGGACGGGAAATTACGTGGATTCGAGATATAATTTTAGTGGATAAATTATAATTATGGATTCACGAGATTAAATGGGATTTAATGATATAAATAGTGGATTTTTGATATTGGGGTCGGGTATCGGTGTCGAACCCGCGATATAACGGGATCCGTATATAGCGTATTTGTATGTGTGACGTGTTCCTTTATCTTCTCTTTTGTGCAAAATAGTGAAGTGAAGTGTGTGTGTGAATTCTCTGCTGCTGGAGCCTGAATTGAAGCCTAACCAAGTGATCAAAGTGTTGAAATCAGAATTGAAATCTCCAAAGTTGTGTTCTTGAGTTCAAGGTAAGAAACCTCTAGATTTGGATCTGATTTTGTGTGTTAAATGTTGAGATATGTTGGGAATTGGTGTATTTATGTGTTAGAAGAGTTTTGGTATCATTTTTGTGAATTATGGCTGCTGAAATCGATTTGGGGGAGGATTATACCTCCTGGACAGAGTAGAAAATGAACAGAGGACCTGTTCTGTATCGTGAGCGCGACCGCGACGCGCATAGCGCGGCCGCGATGTTCTTCGTCGAGCGCGGGCCGCGATCGGGCCAGTGCGGCCGCGATCCGGCTTCTGCGGGTTTGAGTCGATTTGGGCTTTGGGGGTCCGTTTGGCTGTTTTGTGGGGTTCATTTGGGTATGTTATCAGTTATGGGATGATTGAGATTAATCTGGGAGAATTATTTTGTACAGGGATTGTCAGAGATTATCACGGGTCGGGTACGGATCAACCAGTTAGGGAGATTGTACAGGGTGATCCAGGTGAGTACACGAGTTCTTTTCAAAGGGCCTACTTTTATCGAGTCATAATATGTGTATATATTATTGTTGTGATTGTCTTGGGCACTGCGAGTTGCCCCTCAGGTATGATCTTTCCTTTTTATATGTGTTATATATTCGAGATCCATTACTATGTATTGCGATGAGTATCGTGGGAGCTGTGTAGCTCTGTTTAACCCTGTGTAGGGTTCCCATATATATATATATATATATATATATATATATATATATATATATATATATATATATATATATATATATATATACACACATATATATAT